>BRDA01009299.1:3834-23997 GCA_036984385.1 Crenuchus spilurus | reverse complement strand
TATTGACATTTGCCATCTCCACATCATTGCATTCAGTTTTTATTCACAATTTGTTTAGTGTCCCAACTTTTTTGGAATCCGGTTTGTAAAAAGAACTGTTTTAAAATTACCTTACTACCGCACCTGGGTCCATCAGACCACTGTTCTATATTTCTAACTCCAGCTTACACCCCCCTCAAAAGAAGATCTCAACCCATCACAAAGATAGTTCAGATATCACCTGAAGGAGCTTCCTCACAACTGCAGGACTGCTTCAAAAGGACCAACTGGGACATCTTTGAGGTTCAGGACCTGAAAGAGTACACATCAACTGTACTGTGCTAGATCAGAAACTGTGTGGACAATGTAAAAATGAACAAAAACATCAGGGTTTACCCAAACCATAAACCCTGGATGACAAAACAGGTCCGAAGTCTTCTCAACAAGTGTAACATCGCCTTCAGGTTCGAGGACACTGCCTTATACAGATTGACGAGAACCAACATGAAGAGAGGCATCAAGGAGGCCAAGACTGCCTACAAGAAGAAAATTGAGGACCACTTCTCCAACAATGAACCACATCATGTGTGGCAGGGCTTTCAGCAAATCACCAACCACAAGCCCAGAAACTATATGAATGCTGAGGGTGATGCCTCACTAGCAGAGGAACTGTTACTTTGCTTGCTATGAGGTGGGAGCAGTGGAGACAAATGCAACACTTCCATCAGTCTCCAATAAACACATCCTCAGGGTGCAAGAACATGAGGTGAGATGTGTACTCAAATCAGTGGAAAGCTAGTGGTTCAGATGGTGTAACAGGAAAGGTGCTGAAAATATGCTCAGACCAACTCTGTGGCATTTTCACCAAAATCTTCAACCTGTCCCTGTCAAAATCCATCATACCACCATGCATGAAGTCTGCCACCATCATCCCACTGCCAAAAAAGAACATCATCAGCAACCTCAATGACTACTGTCCAGTCACACTCACACCGGTCATAATGAAGTGCTTTGAGAGACTGGTTCTATGGCACATCAGGGCCAGTCTCCCACCCAGTTTTGATCAGTTTGCCTACAAAGCAAACAGGTCCACCAAGGATGCCATCAACACTGCCCTCCACACAACTCTCACACACCTGGAGCATCAGGGGAGTTATGTGAGGATGCTATTCATAGACTTTAACTCTGCCTTTAACATGGTCATCCCCAGCAGACTGGTGACCAAACTCATGGACATTGGACTTTACCAATCCATCTGCTTCTGGATTAAAGACATTTTAACAAATTGCACCCAGTCTGTTAGATTAGGACACCATCATTCCTCCAGGGTAACACTCAGCACTGGAGCTCCACAGGGCTGCGTGCCGAGTCCTCTCCTCTATGCATTCTAACTCACAACTGTACCCCCACCCACTCCATCAACACAATCACCAAGCTTGATGACACAACCGCGGATGACACAACTGGTGGGTCTCATATCTGGTGGAGACAAGACTGCCTACAGGGATGAAGTCCAGGGACTGGCTGAGTGGTGTCCAGAAAATAATCTCTCCCTGAACTCCTCCAAAACAAAAGAACTGGTCATATAACCACACCACTCTTCATAAATGGGGACTGTGTGGAAAGAGTCCATTTCTTCATATTTCTGGGTACGCACATATCTGAAGATCTCTCCTGGACCACCAACACCACAGCTGTGGTCAAAAAGGCACAGCAGAGACTTTTTTTCCTGAGAATTCTCAGGGAAAAAACTTCAGGAAGAGCTGCTGGTATCTCAACATAGTACAGCAGCTGCTCAGTGGCAGATAGGAGAGCACTACAGAGAGTGATCAACATAGCCCAGAAGATTATCAGCTGTCCACTGCCCAGTCTGGAGGACCTGTTCAGATCTCCCTGCCTCAGCAGGGCAGCCTATATACTGAAAGACCCCTCCCACCCTGGACATCACCTTTTCCAACAGCTGCCCTCTGGAAAACACTTCAGATCCATCACATCCAGGACAAACATTGAACAATTTTTTACCCCTGTGCTGTAAGAGAACTGAACATTGCAAACCACACACATAAATCTCTTAAGCTACTAAGGGCCTGCACAGTAATGTCACTTACTTTGTATAGACTCATACATCCATGTCTTATGTATATATGCTTATACATCAAATGTCTTTTTAATTTTATTAGAACCATTTGTTGGTTCTGGGGTTCGATCTCTGAAATACTGAGCTGTACATGGCAGTAGAATGCAGGATTCCTCCATCCTCCTCGGCCTGCAGCGCTGGGGGAGTTCAAATGACAACAGAGGCAGAGTCTGTTCTCAAAATGATTTCCCAGTTTATTGTTTGAAACAGCAGAGTATATAGTCAAAGACATACAGGTTTGGAACCGTGTAATGATGTGATTGGTTGGAAAATAGAGAAGGGTCATGATTGGTTTGAAATGATTTAAGTCCTGTTGTCAGGAGACCCCAAGGTTATCTCAGTAGGCCTTTTGGCAGTGAGACTAAACAGATAGCTTTGGAGACTTGTTAATCAGATGTTGTTGTCACTGAAAGTTAGAGGCAAGGTTTCTAAAATGTAATCTATAGTTTTGGAGTCAGCTAGTCTTGAAACTAATGTCACAAAGTATGTGTGTGAAGCCATGAATTTAGGAAGAGGAGAGCAGGCCTGAACTCCAATGACCTGTCTTATGCACATATGAAAAATAGGTTTCTAACAAATTTGTGTATTATAGTGTTTTTTTAAACTTGTTATTTTTGTTATTTATATGAGTACCTTAAGCACCTTAAGGATTGCTGCTCAGTTTCATTGTACACTGTGCAATGACAATAAAGGCTATCTTATCTTGTCTTTCATTCCAGAGCTCTCATCCTTTCCAGCTCCTTTTCTCATCCATTCTTGTACTTTCACTTATTCCTGTTCTTTCCTAACACCATTGTTCTTTTCTACTCTGACTCATGCATTTCAGCACTCTCCCTTCTTTCTCTCTTTCAGTCCAACACACATCCATGCATGTGCTCTCTTTCAACCTCTATTATGCCTCCCTGACCAACAATCAATGCTATTCAAACAACTTTAATGTTGTTTTTAAGTTTTGGCTGTTTGGTGTAGGTAAAAAGTTTATTTTTCTAAATCTATTTTTTACTTAAATGCTTTTGCACAGCACTGGGCACATAATTCTGTGATTCTGACCTGAGTATCTCCAGTTTACAGTGTGCACTCTTCAGTCCAACAGAGAGCTTCTCCACTCCTGAATCCCACAGGTCATTTTTACTGAGGTCCAGTTCTTTCAGTGAGGTGTCTGACTCTAAAACTGACTTCAGTTTATCACAAGAGTCTGGACTGAGTTTACACTCAATAAGTCTGCACAGGAAGATTAAAGACAGCACATTACAATACATTCAACAGAAATAATAAAATACAAATTCACAGAGCTGGTTTAGAACTGAAGGTTTAGATTCTGACCCGAGTATCTCCAGTTTACAGTGTGAACTCTTCAGTCCAGCAGAGAGCTTCTCCACTCCTGAATCCTGCAGGTCATTATTACTGAGGTCCAGTTCTATCAGACAGGTGGTTTCTGATTGTAGAGCTAGAGTTAAAGTTTCCATGGACTGTACAGTGAGATTACAGTCCATTAATCTACAGTTAGACAAACAGAAAGTCAGTTAAGAATATGAACATTTAAAAAATATTTGATACAACTGCACTTAAAACTGACAAAATATTTTTTTTAATTTTAGCTATGCACTATATTCTCTAATTGCATATGTGCATAATTCACATTGTAATTCAGTGTTCTTGGGCTGCAATAATCACAGATAAGTGTTTGTAATCCATACATAAATAAACTGTGTCATACAAAACATGTCTCCTGGTTCTTATCAGTACAATTTCAAAGGGTCTTTAAGTTTATCCATTGTAAACCATTTCTCATTAAAACACTCAGAATTAGTTTAAGTGACTGAATTAATCAGTGATTTTGCAAAATATGTAGAATTCCCCTTTAGGATGATCTTCAAAATGGTGCCAAACATGGCTGCCATGTTGCGACCTCCCTGCAAAATTTTAAATTTTTCATCAAGTTTTCTATTCATTTTCCGTTTATTTTTAACTCTTTGTTTTGCACTAAAACTTACTAGCACCTTTATTTATGACAGACAGACACTTTAAGACATATGATCAACAATCATGAACTGGAAACTGGACTTTGAGTTCTTCTAGGCAAACCCATTGTTTGGAGACCACGAGTAGACCCCATTCATCTGGCCAGGTCATCCCAGAAAATGACGCAGAAGCCAAAAGAGAGGCCAGAGAGCTGGCGTGCTGGTCAGGCTGAGACAACGTTTAAACCTGCCCCCTCTTCCCTCCATTCTGCTTGCAAATGTACAGTCCCTGGACAACAAAATCAGCAAGCTCACTGCAAGGATCTGTTTCCAATGACAGTGCAGTGCAATTTGCCTCACAGAAACCTGGCTAACACCTGAGACACCGACCGAAGCCATTGAGCCCATGGTTCTCAGATCACGGGAATAGTCAGGGAAATCCAAAGGTGGGGGCATTTTGTTTATGATTAATGATGCTTGGTGTGATTGGAGGAATGTACACCTGGTCAAGTCATTCTGCTCATCAGATTGAGTACATCATGATTGCCTGTCACCCACACTGGGTGCCGAGAGACGTATCTGGAGCTGAGCTGACTTGTGTGTACATTCATCCACAGGCAGACATGACCCAGGCACTCAGTAAACTGCACAAGGCCATTAACAAACAGGAAACTGCATGCCCTAAGGCCGCTTTCATTATTGTTGGTAACTTTAAGAAAGCAAAGTTTAGAGAGATTGCTCCGAAATTCTTCCAGCACGTTGCATGTGCAACACATGAATCACACTGGAGCACTGCTACACCCCCTACCGTTATGTGTACAAAGCCCTCCCCCGGCCTCTGTTCGGCAAATCAGATCACTCCTCCATCCTACTTCTGCCCACCTACAGGCAGAAGCTGAAACGGGAACCTCCCGCCACCAGGGTGGTCCACTGCTGTTCAGACCAATCAGACTCTGTGCTCCAGGACTGTTTTGATGACGTTGACTGGGACATGTTCTGGGAGGCATTGAGCAATAACATCGATGAACACACAGAGACTGTCACAGGATTCATCAGGAAATGCAAAGAGGATGTTGTGCCCACAGAAACAGTGAGTCTATCCCAATCAGAAGCCATGGCTGAACTGTGAGGTCAGAGCAGCTCTGCATGCACGCATGGCTGCCTTTAAATCTGGCAATGTGGAAGAGTATAAACACACCAGCTATGCTCTCCCCAAAACCATAAAAACAGCCAAGCATGAGTACAAAGTCAAGTTGGAATCTCAGTTCAACACCACCAACACTAGAAGCCTGTGGCAGGGGCTGAACACAATAACTGATTTTAAGAAAAATACTTGCTCCGGGGATAATATTAGTGCTGCCCTCCCAGATGAGCTAAATAAATTCTATGCTCAGTTTGAGACTGATCACTCTGCACCCCCAGTAAGTGCACCTGCTAGCACAGAGTCAAGCCACCACACTGTCTCTGTGGCGGATGTGCACAGAGCATTCCACCACGTGAACCCACGCAAGGCAGCCAGTCCAGATGCCATTCCCAGTCGTGTTCTCAAGACATGTGCACATCAACTAGCAGGTGTGTTCACAGACATCTTCAACTTCTCTCTCTCCCTCTCAATAGTGCCTGCATGTTTCAAACTGGCCACCATTGTGCCAGTCCCAAAGTCTGCCAAAGTGACCACCTTAAATGATTGGCGCCCAGTTGCTCTGACCTCCATCATAAGCAAGTGCTTTGAGAAGCTGGTGAGAGACTTCATCTGCATGTCACTACCCGCTAACCTGGATCCTCTTCAGTTCGCCTGCAGACAGAACAGGTCCACTGATGACGCAATAGCCCTGACCCTACACACTGCCCTCTCTCACCTGGAAAAAAGGACACATATGTAAGACTGCTTTTCCTGGACTATAGCTCTCAACACCATCATCCCCTCAAGGTTTGACATTAAGCTGCGACATCTAAGGCTGAGCAGCTACTTGTGCAGTTGGATCCTGAACTTCCTAACAGGCCTACGCCAGGTGGTCAAGATAGACAACATCACCTTATCCACACTGACACTTAACACCAGTGCTCCTCAGGGCTGTGCACTTAGCCCTCTCCTATACTCCCTGTACACTTATGACTGCACAGCCAGACACAGTTCCAACGTCATCATAAAATATGCAGATGACACAACAATCATGGGCCTGATCTCCAACAAGAACGAGGAGGCCTACAGAGAGGAGGTCAGCTTCCTGACACACTGGTGACAGGAAAATAACCTCTCTCTCAATGTCAACAAGACTAAGGAGCTGATAGTTGACTTCAGGAAGCGAGAGAGTGTGCTCAACCCCATCACCATCAATGGAGCCACAGTGGAAAGAGTCAGCAGTTTCATGTTCCTGGGTGTTCACATCACAGAGGACCTGACACGGACTGAACACACCACAAAGGTGGTGAAAAAAGCACAGCAGCACCTCTTCTACCTCACATTGCTGAGGAGCTTTGGGATGAACCCCCGTAGCCTCAGAACTTTCTACACAGGTGCTGTGGAGAGTGTGCTAACAGGGTCCATCACCAGATGTTACAGGAACTGCACGGCCACTGAGAGGAAAGCACTGCAGAGGGTGGTGAGAACAGCCCAGCACATCACCGGGGTTCAATTCCCACACATCCTAGACTTATACACCAGCCGCTACCTGAGGAAGACCAGGAGGATCCTAAAAGACTCCACCCACCCAAGCCACTGTCTGTTCTCACAGCTGCCAAGTGGCAGGAGGTTCAGAAGCATAAATTCTAGAACCAGCCGGTTCCGTGACAGCTTCTTCCCCCAGGCCATCAGGCTACTGAACAATCAGTAGTACTGTCATCTTAGTCATCATCCCCCTCAAGGACAATCAAACCACATTCACACTCACAACACAGACTGACACCTGTACATCCCCGCATTCTGTACAATCATCCTGTATATAAAAATTTCTGTATTGTATATAAAATAACTTCTAATATATCATAGCCTATAATTCACTTATAGGACACTATAGCACCTATAACAATGTGCAACACTGCTGCAACATGTGCAATAGTTTTTTTTATTTTATTTTTTGGGGGCTAGTAATGTGTAAATAAGTACTCTTTATGTATATTTGCTACTCATTGAATTTTTTTTTTTATCTTTATTTATTCCCATTCTTAATCATACAAGCATCATTACAGTACATTTTTTACACTTTGTATGTGTTTACATAGAAACATACATCAAGAAACATTTTTAACCATCAGTTCTTCAAGTGCCATTACTTCAGTTGTCAGGAACTCCACTTCCCAACCGGCAGCGCGAGGGAGATGCGCTCACTCTGCTACTCAGTGCAGTCCAAAGGTCAAACTCGCCTGAGTACTGAGTGCACACAGCTGACTCTCATTATCCGCAGCATACTTAAACCTCCACCAAACACAGCCTCAACGCGAAGTATTACCACTTACTAGTGCCTCACCAAGCGTCTCCTTTGTTATCAGTTTGCCTTCATAGTTTTTGACCCTGTTTGCTTTGTTTTTCAACCTTGTCTTTGCCTTAGCCCTTGTACTCTGTTTGCCTTAGTCTCTTTGCCTGGTTTGGATCATTCTTCTGTCTATTTTGACTTCATTTTGCCTCAGCCCTGTTTGGATACCTTTGCCTTGGGACTCTTACGACTGCTTACTGAACAGTAAGGTTGTTTTGTCATCGACCTGCCTTCTGTACTCTTCTATGGGATGTTTGATGTCATTGACTATCAGTAAAATTTATATTTTACATTTTTATCCGCACGTGTCTGGTTTCATGACTTTTGTATCAAATCTGACATCAATGTTCTTATTTTGTTGTTGTTTTTTTCTTTAATATTTAGAACCCTCCCCATCCCTCCCAAAACTAACTCGAAACAAAAAAAAAAAGAAGTAAAAAAATGGAGAAAATAAAATAAGATGTAGGCAAAGAAAAAAGAACCCACATCAATATGGAATTATGTACATGAAGGGAGAGATCTTATCTGTTGAAAAGGGTGATTAGTTTGTAAAGATAAAGTCAGGCCTAATGGGTGTTACATATCTAGTCCATTTTTCCCAATCTACTCGAAAATTATCCAACTGAAGATTCACAAATTTGTGTTTTTTATGTATCATTATTACAATTTCTTCTAAAACCTTTTGTTGTTTAGTACTGCAGGGAATATGCACCAAAGTTTTTCACTCATCTTCACATCAGTGAAAGGTGATGTGACAAAGTTGATTTGATTTCATTTGATTTAAGTAATGAGTTATGTAAAAACTTGGTTTATGGTTAAAAATCAAACTGATGACTTCCGGGTGGTGATGGAGTTAGAGTAAACGTGCGTTGCCACCGCTCCTGCAAATTGTACACTTTTGACCATAAATAAGCATCTTTAATTGACTTATAGTTCATCTCCCACAAGGGGCAACTTGTATAGTTTACGACAGTGCAATAATAAACAAGATGTCGCGCAATCTCAGAGAGAAATCTACTTCGAAGCCAACTTCTGCAACTCGCACTCCCGCCATTGTGCGAATGTTCTCTGCTAAGGCGGCTACACCGGGTGAGGCTAAGACGGCTACATCGGGTGAAGCTAACTCAGTCACGGAGCCTCGTTCCTCCCCTTCAAGGAGTCCGCAAAGTTCTCGCTCAGAGAGTGTAACAAATGAAGAACGGGCAGCTGACGTTACAGTGCCTCCGCCTTGGTTTCTGCCTGCATTAAAAAACATGGAGCTGTCACTTCTTTCAGAACACGCGAGCACGCTGAACAAGGCCCTACAGCCGATCCAAGACTCACTGAACTCCATTAAACAAATTGTGGACTCACACACAACCTGTATTAATGCTCTAGAGAATGCAGCGTCTGACCATAGCGACAGAATTGTCGCTCTGGAAAATAAATGCGAATCTCTCAGAGCACAAAATACTTCACTCATGGACAAACTGGACGAGCTGGAGAACAGATCGAGGAGAGCAAATCTCCGTGTAATAGGAATTCCTGAAAAACTAGAGGGGGACAACTCGGTGAGCTTCATGACTGATTTTCTTTTTGAGGTTTTTGGTGCCGAGAAGTTCCAGTTTCAGCCGGTCCTGGACAGAGCTCACAGGCTGGGTCGTATGCCGGCCAACGGAGGTTCGACTACAAAGCCCAGAGCGTTTATCATTTTGTTCCACAATTTTCAGGACAAGGAATTTGTACTCAGGAGCGCCCGTGGAGAGCTTAACTTTCGGGGACACAAGATCAGGTTTTTCCAGGATTACAGTGCCGAACTCTCTCGCAGACGTGCTGCTTTTCGCGACATAAAAGCCGCCCTATGCAGTAAGGGAGTCCGTTTCAGGCTTGTCTTTCCTGCACGTCTGCGAGTTGATTTTGAAGGTCGTCCTTTATTTTTTGACACGCCAGAAATGGCTCAGACCTTTTTCCATGAACATTGGTGAAGACTGAATCTGAGGTAACTGGTGGTGAGTTGGCGTGAATGACTTTTTTCTCTGTTTGGTTGTATTCTTGTTCTGCAATCGTCATAAATACATTTATCCCTTGTATGATAAGATTGCTTAACTGTTCAATAGAACTACATAATGTGTGTGCAAAGTTGTAGGGGGCGGTACGCTGTGGAGTTCAGTTATAGAGAGTAGTTGGTTCTTTTTTCTGCCGGAAAGTTTTTTCAGGATGGTTATTGTGGGTGTGTGGGGTGGGGGGGTTGTTGTATTTGTCTGTGTATGTTTATTTTATTTTATTTTATTATTTTTAATTTCTTTTTTATTTATTTTTTGTCTTGTTTTTGTTTTGTTTTTTCTCCTCTCCTCCGGTTCCTTCTCTGCTGCTCATAGGGTCAGATTATTTACTATTTATCTTTTCCTCCATGATATTTTGATTGGTTGATGAATCCAAGTGGGTGTTATAGAGGTAGGTTTATCTCATGGAATGTTAAAGGCTTGCAGTCTCCCATTAAAAATGTAAAAATATTTTCTCATCTTAAACAGTTAAATGCAGACATCATTTTTCTACAGGAAACTCATCTGTCCAAAGTTGAACATACTAAATTACGTAGAGGGTGGATTAGTCAAGTATTCCATTCCAATTTTAATTCAAGATCCCGGGGGGTTGCTATTCTACTTCATAAAAGGGTTAAATTTACGCCCTCAAAAATCTTGTCCGACCAAAATGGCAGATATGTTATTGTCTCAGGCCTTCTATTTCAAACCCCTGTCTTACTTGTTAATGTATATGCTCCAAACTGGGACGACGTGGATTTTATGAATGGGGTTTTATCTAAAATCCCTGACCTGGTCTCTCACAAACTTATTTTTGGAGGTGACCTCAACTGTGTAGTAGATCCTAAACTGGATAGGTCGGTGGCTAGGTGCACTCCCAATTCCAAGATGGCCCAGTCTTTATCTCTGTTCATGGAGGAGAATGGATGTATTGATCCATGGAGACTTAAGAACCCCTCAGCTAAATCTTTTTCCTTTTTCTCACAGCCACGCCGTTCCTTTTCTCGTATAGACTACTTTTTTATAGATCAGCATTTTTCTGATTCCATAGAAAGTGTAGATTATTTACCTATTGTAATATCTGACCATGAACCAGTACAATTAGTACTCAAGTTTGCATTATATGAGAAGGAGAGACCCCCATGGCGTCTTAATGCTCTACTTTTGATGAGCGAAGAATTTTGCAATAAAATTTCAAATTCCATTGACTTTTTCTTGGCTACCAATAGATCTGACTCTATATCCAATTCTACCTTGTGGGAGTCTCTTAAGGTGGTTTTACGGGGTGAAATAATATCTTACTCAGCATACGAAAAGAAGACCAAGTTAAAACAGTTGGAAGACCTGTCTAAGTCTATTTCAGTTTTGGATAAGCAACTGGCATTGAACCCTTCTGCTGTGTTATATAAAAAACGCCTCAATCTTCAGGCAGAATATAATTTGCTTTCCACTAAAAAGGCTGAAGCCTTTATTTTACGTTCCAGGGGACATTTTTATGAATATGGGGGAAAAAACAGTCGCCTTATGGCACACCAACTTAAAAGGCAGATGGCTTCTAGATTGATCCCCCAGATCATAGATGACATGGGCAATTTACTTACCATCCCAAGGGCTATTAATAAAGTTTTTGAAAAATACTATTCTACACTTTATGAGTCGGAGAGTTCCAATAATGTTGATTTAATGCACTCCTTTATAAATAACCTTGCAATTCCTTCTTTAGATCCATCAACAACCAGTGTACTTGATAATCCAATTTATTTAGAGGAAGTATCAGATGCTATTAGATCTATGAAAAATGGTAAGTCGCCTGGTCCAGACGGATTTGGTATTGAATTTAATAAGAAATTTAGTGTTAAGCTGGCTCCCCTTCTATTGGACATGTTTAACGATTCACTTCAACTTGGTAAATTACCATTGACAATAACCCAAGCAACCATTTCACTCCTATTAAAGAAAAACAAAGACCCTACTCTCTGTAATTCATATAGGCCGATAAGTCTTTTGTGCTGTGAGCACAAGATTTTAGCTCAAATTCTGGCCAAACGTATTGAAAACATCTTGCCATTGATTATTTCGGAGGAACAAACTGGTTTTATTAAAGGACGGCACTTATTTTTTAACATTAGAAAATTATTAAATGTAATTTTTACTCCTGATCTCTCTCAAGTTCCTGAGGTGGTTGTCTCCTTAGATGCTGAAAAAGCATTTGACCGCATTGAGTGGGATTACATGTTTTTTATTTTTGCTAAATTTGGATTTGGTAACAAGTTAATATCTGGGATTAAGTTGTTGTATACCACACCACATGCCAGTGTGAGTGCTAATTCTGTCCACTCTCCATTTTTTCCCTTATTCCGTGGAACACGTCAGGGTTGCCCTCTGTCCCCTTTGCTTTTTGCCTTAGCACTGGAGCCCTTGTCAATTGCCCTTCGTTCTTCCCCGCTCATAAAGGGTATTTGGCGACAGGGTTTGGAGAGCAAAGTCTCTCTTTACGCAGATGACCTTCTGCTTTATCTTCGAGATCCTCTAGAAACAATCCCGGTAGCAGAATCAATTTTGAAAGCATTTGGCTCTTTTTCAGGATACAAATTAAATTTTCAGAAAAGTGAATGTTTTCTGGTAAACAAGGCAGCTTGTTGTCTGACGCAGGCAGACATTCCTTTTTGTTTATCAATTGATGGTTTTAGATACTTAGGCATTAACATTACTCACAATATGTCCTCTATAATGCGTGCAAATTTCTCTCCTCTGATTGCAGAAATGAATGCTGATTTTCAAAGATGGAATAGTCTTCCTCTTTCGATGGCTGGTAGAGTTCAGTGTGTAAAAATGAACATATTACCTAAATTCTTGTTTCTGTTCCAATGCCTTCCCATCTTCCTATCCAAATCTTTTTTCAAAGAAATTGACAAGTCTATTTCTAATTTTATATGGTCGGGGAAGGTCCCTCGGATTAGGATTTCTGTTCTACAGAAACCCAGAACTGATGGGGGTTTAGCACTTCCCAATATTTTCTATTACTATTTGGCTGTTAATGTGCAGAAGATTTGCTTTTGGCTGCACTCTCCAGACACAGACTGGTGTATAGCTGAATCTCGGTCCTGTAAGTCTACATCTTTGCCTGCTCTGGTGTTTTCAACTCTCCCTTTGCCCCGGGAACAATATTCAAACAACCCTGTGGTCTTGTCAACCCTAAGAATTTGGGCGCAGTTCAGAGGGCTGACTCGATCTCGAGCAGCCTCGCTATTGACTCCCATCTGTAATAATCATTTATTCACTCCCTCCATGACTGACTCCACCTTCTTGCATTGGGCCAATCTTGGGATTGTTAGCTTTGATGACTTATATGAGAATGACATTTTTTCTAGCTTTGAGAACCTAAGTTTAAAATTTAAGCTTCCCCCCACAAATTTATTTCGCTACCTACAAATTCGTCATTGTGCTCAAACTCTCTTTGCCTCTTCTTTCCCTTACAAACCTGAGACTAAATCCTGGGAGGGGGCTTGCAAATTAAAACCTGACACGAAAGGTCTAATATCAAGAATTTATAACAGCATTGTTACTGCTCACCCAGAGGCTGTGGTTAAGCTCAAGGCCAAATGGGAGGTCGATTTAGGGAAGGAGCTGGATGATGAGTGGTGGTCGAGAGCTCCGTCAAGGGTCAACTCCTCCTCATCTTGTGCCAGACTCGGTCTGATGCAGTTGAAATTAGTCCATAGAGTTTATTATACTAAGGCAAGACTGGCAACATTTTTCCCTAGTATTGATGCTACATGTCCGCGATGTCATTGGGATCCAGCTGACTTGACACACATGTTCTGGTCTTGCAAAGAACTAGATAAATTCTGGGCAGACATTTTCACCACTCTATCAAGAGTGTTTAACCTGAAATTGGTCCCTGACCCCTTGTGGGCAATGTTTGGTGAGCCTGAGGTTACCCCAGCATGTTCAGTTAGCGACAGTGGAGCTATAGCCTTTACTCTTCTGCTAGCAAGACGGAGGATCCTACTGAACTGGAAGTCAGCTACCCCACCTTCATATTCATTGTGGTTAAAGGATGTGATCTTTTTTCTTAGTCTAGAAAAGATTAAGTTTGGCCTGCGGGGTTCTATTTTTAAATTCTATGAGATATGGCAGCCTTTCATTACCTATTTTGAAAGTCTTACTGAGTTAGTAGTCGAGGGAGTGGGGATGGAGGAGGATTGACTTTTCTTTTTTTTTTCTTTTTTTTTTATCTTTTACTTTATTTTTCTACTATTTATTTTCATTATTAAGTAATTTATTTTATTATACTTATACATCTAAATATTGTATGCTGTTATATGTGCAAGTTTATTTATTTAATGTGTGTGATGTATATGTTTGTCTGGGGGCATATGTTATATTGTGTTGAAATGGATGACTTACGTAATTATTCGAATTGTATACAGATTTGTGGTTTTGTCTTTCTTGTCTTTTTGCTAAGTCATCAATTAAAAAAAAAAATTAAAAAAAAAAAATCAAACTGATGGACATATAAAATAAAAACTTCAGAATTCAACCTCTGTAACTCTGCAAGGCACAACACTACTACTATTAATAATCATAACAACAGCAACAACAATAATTATAAATGTCTTTTAGTTACAAAGTTTATGAAATAATCTAGACTACATACCACCCTGTCAATAAAAAAATACTGTCACTAATCTATTTGTTTCTTTAGTAGTTTACTGTACTTCAGTAAACAGCTCAGACTTAGAAAAATACATGACTAAAGACTATTTTCCCCCAGGGTTCAAATGGGAAGCTGTGACGATCCTGGGGGTGTGTGGAGGTGAAAGCAGAGCAGGATTCCAGAATGCTGATCCAAATGAGGGTTTATTTTACAAACTAAACAACAATGACGTACACCAAAAACATATTATCACATTCAATGACTGGCAAACACAAACACACATGGGAGCTATATGAGACATGTAATTAGCTAAAGGGGCAACACAGCAGGGGTAGTGATGACAATAGACAGGTGTAGCACATTATCAGACAGGAACAATGTGACAGTCACAGAAGCACATGTAAACCAGAACAAAGACATACCACATGACAAGGGCAGGGAGCATACATGGCAGGGGCAGGGCGTGAAAGAAGCCAGATGTGGCCACTGAAATTCAGGGCATAACACTAATGTAACTATATGATGTCACTTAATCAGAGTCAGTCTGTCTCAATAAAATTTAAAGAAACACCAAACAATGTTATTAGTTACACAAGAAGAAAGTCAAGTAATTTCAGGTTTTCAAGTTTAGCCAATAAAATCATTTATAGATAATTAACACCACATTATCCTGCTGAAAAATACTTTTACAGAATGTGATATACTGTTGTCATGATTACTCTGAGAAGTCTTCATTTCCTTTCCTGTTTTTTGTTTCTTCGCTGGAGCACCTGAACAAGTTAATAATGTTGTTCTGACAACAGTGCATAACTCATTATTAATAATAATATTTATGTTAAACACTCACTGAGCTGTTCTGTAGTGTGCAATAGCTGGGATGAGTCTCCTGTAACCCTCCTCTGATGTGTTATAGTTCTTCAGGTTAAACTGTTCATGTACAAACTCTGACCTGAGACGCAGGTAGGCCATAGCTGAGCATTCAACAGGAGAGACTTTCTTTACTAAGTATTTATCTGAAATCAAAGAGAGAGAAAAAGAGTGAGACAGACAGACACAGAGAGAGAGTGTTTTCAGAAACCACCGTCATTCAGTACCTGAAACTGTCTGAACACATGATTCTCTCTGAACAGACCTTCAGTTAAACATGGAGTTACTTCAGATGTTCATGAATATGAATTAGTTTTGTGCTTCAATGGTTATTACAATAATAAATATCAACTGACTGTGTGAATCATCATCTCTGTATCTTCTGTATCTCACTCTGTGATCATTGTGTTTTCCTGTTTTATGTCATGTATATAAATTGATAATATAAATTGATTTATTTCATATTTGTGTTTAATTATACTGATGGTGTTGTATCACTAGTCTTGTTTTCTTAATTTGCTCTATTTTTCATTTGTATTGATAGTCTTATTGTCAGCAGTATCATTAACTCCTGACATGGGCTTGGAGACACTTTGAACATGTTATAATGCAAAATAACCCTCATGGCTTTCAGAGACCTTCAGGGAAGGTTAAATGATTTCTTACATTAAAATATAAATGTAATTTGTTATTTATTCTTTATATGATACTATCATGTGAGTTATTGTATTTAAAACCTGTAAGTACCACTTTAATACTCTTATTGTTTTGTTAAGTGTTACAATTTTGAACTGAAATGGTCAGAAATCTTTTTCTACAGAAACTACAGAAAATTGAGCTCTCCCAGTGGTCAGGACTTCAGGAACTGAACTTAATGATCACTGTGTTAGATTATTAACATAATTAAATATTTATGTTTCGTCTTGAAAATGACAAATGTTCTAAGCATTAACTTAGCACTGAAATACTGTTTTTAACAGGGATACTAGCAGACATTAGCATTATCACAGATGTGTTTTATTTAGTTTTAATCTTTATGGACTGAACTGAAGACCTCACTGTAATAGAACCAGAAGGCCACTGGATTTATTTTAGCTTTAGGACCATAATATTCATCAAATCACAGATGTAGGTGAATATAGCATTAGGTGTCTTTCCCAATGACTTCTGTAGTTTGGTGTTCATGCCCAGGAAGGAGTCAAATACCCATCAGTCAAGTTAGAGGTGTTGTTATTACAACCTACACTATACTGATCATTACCAATAATTTATTACTCAGAGTGTTAGTGCTTAGCATGTCATCAGTGTCTCCAGTGAGTTATGATATTACACCTCATCATATTAAACAACACAAAAACACTCATTAACATTACCTCTTAAGATGTAAGCTGTAAATATCATCAGTAAAACAGCAAAAACTGAAATACAGATGATGACAATCTTCCCAGCATGAAAAACATTTTCTGAAATACAAAAAAATATATTTATCTCACAGCAGAACAAATAATAAATGACTTATTATAATATATTCAAGACTCTTTAATTCAGATCAAATATAAAGTTTATACTGAACAGAGTTTCCATCACTGATGAATTTACTGGTGTTTGACCAGCAAAATGAAATCCTACAGACCGTCTGCCAAATATGTATGACTATAAAACATGTCTTCTTAATATCCATAAGAGAGTTTTTTGGATGCTTCCACAGTACACCCTTTCTACACCAATATGGGTGCAAGCAGAAAGCTTTTGCAGTAAGTTTTCCCCAAGTTCTTTGTTATGCTCTTCTCTCCCCACATCTACAATGAACTCTCTTTCTTCTCCTAGTCCTGTAATCACTCATACATTTGGTCTCAATTCCGTGATAACATGTAGTAACCCAATAACACTTTGGGTTACAGTCAGCATCAGTTTTGAGCCCTGTCATGTCAAATTACTTGTTCTCACCATCCTGCTCAAATTTCGCTTTTCACCTGTGGTCTAAGAATGGAATTATATGCTTGACATATCCCCTTCTTGCCTTATTTTGTACACAACTTGATAGTTTGAGTCTTACTAAAGACAAAGATTGTGTCATTGCCTTCTCCTCTCTATTAGCAAGATGTGTAATTCTTTTGAATTGGAAAAGATCAAACCCACCCACACACAATAAATGTATTAAGGAAGCAATGTCCTATTATTCAACTGGAAAAAAATAAATACAGTGGTAACCCTACTTACGAGCATCCCTACTAACGAGTATTCCAGGTAACGAGTCGAGATTTTGGAATATTTTTGTTCCAGGTAACGAGTAATATTCCAGCTAACAAGCAGCGTAAATTTGTTCAAGTATGCCAACCGCTAGGGGCACGGCGGTCGTAGCATCTCCTAGATGCTAGCATAGAAGAAGAGGTCAGTCATTAGCTTTGACCGCTGTCCAGTGAAAGTGAAAGTGCTAGTGAAAGTGACACAAAGACAGCAAAAGGTAGTGAACAAGAAAGTTAGATACATTTTACTTTTACTTTTCATATGATAAGTGTAACCATGCCATACACGTACGCCCATCCTCCTGTCCTCCTTAGCCACCAGCCTACACGAGCACCGTCGGTTCGTTTATGTTTTAAAAACCCATATAAACACATTATTTACATATTAAAGTATACTGTATATTGGCCGGCTGACACGGATCAATCAGTTTTACATGTATTCTTATGGGGAAAATGCATCCAGCTAACGAGCAAACCAGCTAACGAGCTCGGCTCCTGCACAGATTAAACTCATAAGTAGGGTTACCACTGTACACTGTAAGGGACTCAAAAGCTAAATTTTTTTACACCTGGTTACCTTTTCTAACATATTTTGAGGGTTAGCAAATATCTGATTTGGATGAAGCCTGATATTTTCCTGTAATATATATCTCAGAGAGTAAAGTGACCTTGAAGAATTAGTTAACTAAATGTATAAATGTAGGAATGTAAGGAAGAATAGTACCATACTTTAATGCTGATTACTATTTTTTGTGTAATAATTTATGTTCTGAACGGAATGGAGAGGCAAAATATGCCTTGGGGTAGAGGGCTTAGAAAAGTAGGAATTTGTAATGTGTAATTATATAACTGTTGATATTTGTATTTGCAAAAAAAATAATAAAGAGAATGAACATAAAAACATGTCTTCAGTCATGAAGAGATGAATATACTGATAAACTAGTCATTTAAATGTGTTTGTAAATGTAGAAAACAGATATGATAGTGTAAGAATATTGGTGTTTGATGAAAAAGTTTTACTGTAAAAAAAAAATCATGTTTTAATCATGAAAGAAAAAAAATTAGAAAAACAGGCTAGAATGCAGTCCATCAGAGAGAGCGAGAAGTAAGCTGGTGCCAAATCAGGGTGAGGGCAGTCTTTAAGGAACAGTTTGCCCTTCAGAGTAAAATTTGGCTGGGGTGGCCTCATGCGTGGCCATCCCGAACTTGGCTGCCCAGTTTGACTGCCAAAAATCATTTGAAGAAGAATTGTTAGTGGCTACAACTGACGTGTCGGGCGATATCTGTTTAGCCAATAGAAACAAGCTACTTCTGCTGCCAAGATGGCGGGTCTGGGGCTCCAGGCTTATGTTGGAGACCAAAACAAAGTAGACTTATCTGTGTGTATATCAGACTTAATATTGAATATTAAGTGTTCTTAATGATTTGGGTTGAACTGAGAAGTGTGGAAATCTGAGTGAAAGCTACTGTTCATAATTTCTGTGTCTGATAACATGGTATGTTTATGCTAGTGCTTAATCTGTTCCTGCTAGGCAACCTTGGGGTGCAGGCAATAGCCTGCTAAGACACAGAAGTATGAAAGGTTCTAACCATTTAGAAATGTAAAGGTTAATTATAACAGAATTATACATCTATAGAAGACATTTAAAGGAGAACGATGGGTTTCTGAATGAAACTTAGAAACTTTGGAGTCTTACAATAGTCTAGTAATATCGCAGCACCTTCAGCAGTGCTGGAGGAGAAAGTTAAAGGAGAAAAGCTTTTAAATACATTAGCACATCTCCACCTGAACATAAACATTAGTGTCACACTTCTCTGTGGAATCAGCATACTAACTGTTCAAGAGGATGTCAGATGACCCAGCTCCTGTTTCTCTTTCTGCAGGAGAACCTCTTTTAGAACTCATTAGATTATGCTACTGACTTTAAGAAATTCCAGTTCCCAAAATGCCTCTGGGATTTCCAACATTAGAAATGTGATACATTATATTAATTTCATATTGATATATGGAAACATAATGTCATATAATAAACATTGATATTATGGGTATATTTGGTCATTACAAAGCCAGGACTGATTCTACATTTATATATGGTGATTTTTGTGAACATACTTTCAGTGTAAATCAACACTGAGTTAACATTGAGTAAGACTTACTTCAACACTGTCATCCTTAATAAAACATTAGCTCAACAGTTATTCAGCCATGTGTGAGGGCTATTAAATAAATGTAGTTTTGATGGTGATGTTTTAGAGCCGATTCAGTGACAAATACAACAAGCAAAATCAACATCAGTGTTCAAGTCTGTATCAGCCAATCAATGTTGATTAAATTAATACAAACCGGATTCCAAAAAAGGTGGGACACTAAACAAATTGTCAATAAAAACTGAATGCAACGATGTGGAGATGGTAAATGTGTCACAGTGTCAACAAATCCCAAAAAAGTTGGGGCAAGTACCAATAAGTGGCTGGAAAAAGGAAATTGAGCATGTAACGAACAGCTGGAAGACCAATTAACACTAATTAGGTCAATTGACAACATGATTGGGTATAAAAAGAGCTTCTCAGAGTGTCTATTGTTGTGCAGAAAGATAGTGCAGAAATACCAGAATGGTGTTACCCAGCGTAAAATAGCAAAGACTTTTAAGTTATCATCATCAACCGTGTATAACCATCAAAAGATTCAGAGAATCTGGAACAATCACTGTACATAAGGGTGAAGGCTGTAAAACTCTACTGGATGCTCGTGATCTCCGGGCCCTTAAACGTCACTGCACCTCAAACAGGAATGCCACTGTCAATGAAATAACAGAATG
>BRDA01009294.1:291-11608 GCA_036984385.1 Crenuchus spilurus | reverse complement strand
ACTTTATCTAAAGTTGATTGAAGTGTTTTATCTAAATAGTCAGTTAGACTGTCTAGCTCCAGTGGGTTTGATGGGCTACTGATTGAGGTCAGTAAATCTATGATGTTGTCAGTAAATTTAGGGGCTGTAGATGAGGTTATTGAGCACTTTAGACTGTAGCGTGGGCATGTACTCATTTTATAATCTAACTTTTTTAGATTAGATTGCATCTGTGGTTCTCTTTCTGGGCATAAAACTAAACTGCTGCTCACAGATCTGAACCTCTCACCTTAGCCTTGCTTCAACAACTTTTTCCCATACCTTAATAGTGTGACTGATCAATTTTATACCTCTGTAGTTACTCTGCATATCGCCCTTGTTCTTAAAAATGGGGACCAGAACTCTCTTTCCCCAATCTTTAGGCATCCTCTCACTCTCCAGAATTGTATTAAACAACCTGTTTAAAAAGTCCACTGCTTTCTATCCTAAACATCTCCAGGCCTTCAAGGGTATGTCATCTTGCCGAACCATCTTTCTGCTCTTCATCCTCTTTAAAGCTGACCTCACTTCCCCTTTACTAATTCTCTGCACTTCCTGATCTGCTAGCTATTCCCCATCTGTCCTCCTTTCTCAGTCTCATTTTCTTTATTTATCAGTTCTTCAAAGTACTCCTTCCATCTACTGAACACTCACTAGCACATTTCCCTTTCTACCTTTTATCAACCTAACCTGCTGTACACCCTTTCCAGCTTTATCTCTCTGTTTAGCCAAACAAGTTCTTTACATCTTTACTCTCCAGCCACTCATACAACTCATCATAGGCCTGAGCCTTTGCCACTGCTCTCTTCGCTAAGCGCCTAGTCTCACAGTACTCCTTCATCTCTCTGATTATCCCACTTTTTCTTAGCTGCCTTCTTCCAAATGCTCTCCTGGACTTCATCATTCCACCAACTTTTCTTGTCTTCTTCTCTCTGGCCGAAAGAAACACCCAACACCTTCTTGCCAGTTTCCCTCAATACCTTAGCTGTACTTTCCCAGTCCTCAGGTAGCTCCTCACTGCCACCAAATGCCTGTTTTAACCCTTTTCCAACATTTAATCTTTGGCACTGCCTTCCTTCTTTTCATATTCTTTGTTTCTAATCTCATTTTACAGACTACCATCCTGTGCTGGATTGCTACACTCTCTCCTGGCACCACATTACAATCTCTAATTTCTTTCAGGTGACATCCCCTGCTTAGGATATAATACACCTGTGTGCACCTTCCTCCACTCTTGTATGTCACCCTATGTTTTCTAAAAATGTGTTCACCACTGCCATTTCCATTCTCTGCAAAATCTACAACCATCTGTCCTTCTACATTCCTGTCTTTCACACCATACCTACCCAGCACCTCTTCATCTCCTCTGTTTCCTTCACCAACATCACCATTGAAGTCTGCTCCAATCACCAATCTCTCCTCTCTGGGGACACCTTCTATCACTTCATCCAATTTACTCCATAATTCATCTTTCTCTTCTAACTGACAACCAACCTGTGGTGCAAACACACTACATTACATTACATTGCATTTAGCGGATGCTTTTATCCAAAGCAACTTACAATCGTGGGTAAATACAGATGCGAAAAAAATAATACTAGAGTTGTACTAGTATTTACTAGTATACTAGAATTAACATTTGGATATCGAATGCTGAGTGCATATCAGTACCCATGGGAAGTATTTGGGATCACTAGAGCAGGTGCTCTTTGAAGACACTAACATTTAAAATGACACCATCAACTTCCAACTTCATTCTCATGATCCTGTCTGACACTCTTCATATCCAGAACACTTCACAAACTGTTCCTTTAAGATTACCCCTGCTCCATTTCTCTTCCTATCTAAACTGTGGTAGAACCGTTTGAATCCACCTCCAATGTTCCTGGTCTTGTTTCCTTTCCATCTAGTCTTCTGAATGCACAAAATATCTATCTTCTTTCTCTCCATCATGTCTGCCAGCTCTCTACCTTTACCAGTCATTGTACCTACATTTAAAAAAACCTGCACTAACCTCCACTCTCCTGTTTTTCCTTCTCCCTTGCTGTCTTTTAGTCCACATTCCTTTTATGCTGAATGCACTTCCTGATGCACCCCTCACCATTTATCTGGGCTTGGGACCAGCATCAGGAACACAGAAAATGTCCACCCCCAATGGCTGGTTTATCCTGTGGATATGGATATAACTATTGCATATTGCACATGCTCTTGTTGACATTCAGCAACAGGTTGTTACTGTAACACCAGACATTGAATTCATTGGTGTCCTCTCTGTAGGCCATTCATAATCATTAGAGATGAGTTGTGTCATCTGTGAACTTGATGATGTGATTCGAGCTGTATTTAGCACAGTCATAAATCATTTGGGCAAGCAGAGAGCCGAGAATACAGCCCCGAGGAACACTGGTGTTCATGATAGTGGTGTTGGAGATTTTTTACTGACTTGTACACTCTGGGGATCTGTGCGGCAATCCAGTAGCCAGTTGAAAAGTGGAGTGCTCATGCCCAGTGAGGCAAGTTTCTTTGTTAGGTGTTCGCTGTGTTGAAAGCAGAGCTGAAGTTGATGTGAGGTTGCTCTTCATAACTATTTATTTTTTGGGTGACTCGGGCTTAGGTGCTGCTGCTGTGGCATCATCAATGGAATGATTTAGGCAGTATGCTGTATCTGTAGTGGGTCAGTGGTGGCAGGGAGTTTTGATGGCACAATGCAGTGTGAATTTGAAATAATCTAACTTGAATCTGAGTCAGGGAAAGCAATGGTGGTTCTAGCTTGTGCAATGCCCTCTGCAAACTCACTCTTTAGTGCCCCCATTGCCACCACACACATAAAATATGATATTATATGATATTATGCTTTTAAAAACAAAACAATAGCCACGAATCTCTGCAAATATGTTCACATGCAAGACAAAGAAAATAATATGAAAACTATAATAAATAAATAAATAAAAATCATTCAAATAAATAGGACAAATTGAAAAATTTCTAATATATGACAACACAATAACAATAAGATCTTATATATATATATATATATATACGGTGTCCTCCATAATTATTGGCACCCCTGGTTAAAAAGTATTATTTGGCCTCTAATAATTTTTTTTTTTTTATAATATAGGACAACAATGCAAAAAATAGAAAAATCTAAGCTTTATTTCAAGTGCCTTTATTTGGTGGGAAAATAATCACACATTAAGAAATAAATCTTTTGAATGAAATCATGTGTGCAAAAATTATTGGCACCCCTAGTTTTAGTACTTTGTACAACCTCCTTTTGCCAACAAGACACTTAATCTTCTCCGATAACTCTTCACAAGATGGGAGAATACAGAAAGAGGGATCTTCAACCATTTCTCTTTGCACAACGTCTCTAAATCGTCTAGAGTCCTGGGTCTTCTCCTATGCAGTTCACTCCACAGGTTTTCTATTGTGTTGAGGTCTGGAGACTGAGATGGCCATGAGAGGAGTTTGATTTTGTTCCTTGTGAACCATTTCTAAGTAGATTTAGCCACATGTTTAGGGTCTGTTAAGGAAATCAGCCGGACACCCCAGGTTCAAAGATGAAGAATCTTTATTAAGGCAATTTCAGCTCAGTGCAAAGAGGAAGCTCCCTGATGGTGTTTGCGCACCCCAGATATATTCAAAAAAAGAGGAAGTGAAACCTTTAAAAACTGAGAGTTAGGCAAAATGACCTAACCTGGCCCGGTGTCAACCGGTCATGTCTGGCAGATTTAAGTAGGGTCAGTAGTTCAACGTACTCATCAGAGTCAGTGGCCAACAAGGCCATACGAAGGTCAACATCTTTTTTGGTCAGCGCAGTGGTTATTAGGCGCAACACAAGGCCTCTCAAATGAGGAATAAGGCAGCATCCGCAAACCGACAGAATGGCTGCCGCAATACACAGGGACGTAAAAATTGAGGAAACAAAACCAGCCCACTTCCCAAACCAGCTATTCAGGAGGTTCGAGAAGGGGTGATCTATTCCAGAGTTCTCTGCAAGTTTAGTTGCTAAATTAGAAAGGCCAGTGAGTGCCTTAGTGACAGTACCATCAGGAGCAGTGTTGTTAGGAATGAAAGTACAACATGTGGCCCAAAACATTATACAAACCCCTCCTTTTTCTGCCAACAGGAAATCTAAAGCAATCCTATTTTGCCAGGCCATGTGGCTAGTGGCATCTAATTGGTCAGCTAGGTCTTTAACAGCAGCTCTGGTGAAGTTAACAAACCTCTGTTGATTGTAATACAGGTAGTTAATCCAGTCCACATTCTTATTAACGGTGGACCACCAGAAAAGGGCAGATTCAAAACCCGCAGCAATTTGGTTACGAGCTTTGAACTAATTGGGGACCCCCCTAGGTAGCCCCAAAACTCAAAACCCTTTTCTGAGATCGACAGTGTTGTGCGACTGATAAGATTAGCAGAAGTGGAACTGATAGGTGAGGCAATGACAACTTTAGGCTTAGAATAAGCACTGCGTGGTTTAACATAAATTCTAAATCTGCCCACTGGATCCTTCCCTACGGTATTCATGCCCAAATCCCATGTTCTGTTGTGTTTCTGGCTAGCATCAACAATTTGAAGTGAAATTGGATTGCAGGTCTGTTTTCCACAGTCATAAGAATTGGATTTAGGCGATGGGCTCATAAACAATGCAATAGAGTTGACTGTGCCCCAATCATAGTCAGTTAAGTGGTGATTGGTCCAGCCTTTAGCTTCTGTTGTCCACCACACTGAATCCCATGAAGCACAAGAGGTTTGATCCGGCACATCAAAACACATGTATTTATGATCATATTTATAGTCATGGTATTTTTTCGCAAATCAAGGACAAAAATATAAAATTAAACATGATGAGGGGAGAGCAGAAAGTCAGGCGTATCACCCTGCACATGGCCTATGCACAGAGGATGTGAAAAAGTCAGAGGTTTATGCGGAAGTCTCACAAAAGAGGAAGTTGTAATAATAGTACTTGGTGCAACGTATATCCATATAGACAGATGAAAATAGTGAAGGTGTTTGTGTACTATGTACTTTATTCGTGCTATAGATCTGTCATGGTGTGTGAAAAGGTAATTACGTACTAATGTATGCTGTGGAGTAGCTACACAATATTCAGGAGCGTTTGCACAGGCAGCATATTAAATATAGGGATGAAATAGGCTCTGAAAAACTACTGCCTATCATCCATTCAATGTCCCAGTCTGAGTCAGTCATTTGTTGTGTGACAATATTTTAGTGACGTGAGGCCCCACAGCCAGAACAGAAGGATGCAGAAATGGAATGATGTCACTTTCAGTCAGGCGAAATTGCCACTTAAGTTGAGTACAATAGACTCTAAGAGGAGTGGTCAGGGCTGGTTTATCCAAAACCCAGGATTTACACCACCACACAGTTTCACCCCTATCTCTAACTATTTCTCTGAGACAAACTATAGTCTCCTGGGGGTGGTTAGTAACCCAGTTAATTGCAATATTCTCTACACAGTCACCTAGAGAAAGGAAAGGGATGATAACAGTTTGTGTTGATTTTCTGAAAAACAGTTGAGCAGTTTTATAATGTCTTACCCATATCTGCTAGTATGGCATATATACAGTTCAAGAAGTCCTACAAATAGATGCGTGGTGTGTGTTTAGACAACCAGAGCAATCCGGGCAGGGAATAAAAAGTTCAGTTTCAGTTCTGATGAGTCTTGGGCTTAACAAGTTCCCTTCAGGGCGAGTGTCCCACGTTTGTTTCCAACAGAGAGCCTGAATTCCATTTGGTAGCGGAGACCAGACCTTAATTTTCAATGCAAATGTTCCGTTCAGACTGTCTATGCTTTCAACACTCTCAATTTGACAATCTGGTTGATCCGGTAGCCAGTTAAGAATAGCGAGTTCAGCACAGGCGTCAGCGAAGAAGAAGCTGGAACGATAGATCCGGCCTGTACCCACGAGATCGTCTCTGAGAAGTGGGCAGTTGCTAGGTACCAGTACCCACATCAGGTGGTTTTGGAGTTCTCCTGCAGTGACTGGCGTGAACCCAAGTAGCTCGTCCGTCCACCTTCACGGCTGTGTGTGTCTTCAGAAGTACCTGGAAAGGTCCCAGCCACCTAGGTTTGTTCCACCTGGTCCTCCTGAAGTCTTTGATCACCACCCAGTCCCCCGGTTCCAGATCATACAGGTCCTCTGCAGCGGGCTTAGGAAGAGCCTCTTTGACCTGCTTGTGAACAGAAGAGAGGGTGGCAGACAATTGCTTGCAGTATGTTAGCATTAAATTGTCATACAAAAGGGGATCCATAGGTTCTCTTGGCACTGGTCCAATTCCTGTATATGGAGGTTTGCCAAATAGAATTTCAAATGGGCTTAGCTGGTGTTTGGCACGTATTCTCATCCTTAGCTGCATCAGCACTAAGGGGAGTGCTTTTGTCCAGCTCAGGCCTGTCTGAGCACTGGCCTTAGACAAGAGAGACTTAATGTTCTGATTTCCTCTCTCTATAGCCCCTGCACTAGCAGGGTGATAGGCACAGGTCTTAGGTCTATCCCCAAATAGGCCCCAATTTGTTTTATGGCAGAACTAACAAATGGAGTGCCATTATCACTAGAGATACGTCTAGGGATCCCAAAACAAGAAATAACATGTTGAAGCAATGCTTTAACAACAGCCTCTGTGTCCTGCTTTCCAGAAGGGAAGACCTCGATCCACCCTGAAAAAAGATCAATCATTACCAAGCAAAACTTTTTTTTCCCTCACTGGGTGTTAGTTCAATGAAATCCATTTGCAGATGTTCAAAAGGTCCGTCAGGCTGCGGGTGTGCTGCCTGAGTGATCTTTTGACCTGTACCTATGTTATAGGTGGCACAAATGATGCATTTTTGACAAAAGGACTGTGAGTATGTTGAAAACCCCTTGGCAAACCAATGCTTGTCAATCTGAGCATTCATAGCTCCTTTACAAGCATGGGTTTTACCATGAGCCAAAGCTGCAAAGTAAGGAAACATGTACTTTGGAAGGCATGGTCTGCCTTTATTGTCAGTCCAAACTTCAACAATTCGGCATCCCAGTGACTTCCAGGCAGCTTTTTCCTGTGGGGTTGCAGACTTTTGCATTTCAGACAGCGTGAGACATGGTGTGTTTGCAATTTGAGTAAGATTGTGAGCAGGAAGTGTAGACTTCCGACCTGCAGCCGCCTTAGGAGCGCAGTCAGCTCTGTCATTACCCTTAGACACTGGGTCTGTTTTACGAGTGTGTGCTTCACATTTACAGACTGCAATTTGAGATGGCATTTGAATAGCATCTAACAATTGAGACACAAGCAGATGGTGTGCAATTTTGGACCCTGAACTAGTGATGAAGCCCCTAGCACGCCACAATGCTCCATAATCGTGTACTATAACGAAGCCATACCTACTATCAGTGTAAATAGTGACAGATTTACCTTCAGCATATTTACATGCTTCAATGAGGGCTTTGAGCTCAGCTGCTTGTGCTGACCAATGGTCTGGCAACTTTCCAGACACTACTGTCTCATGCTCTGTCACAACTGCAAAACCCACTTTACCTTCAGCTGTCTGGGGGCACTTTGATGCAGAACCGTCTACAAAGAGCACCAAATCAGGATTTGGTAGAGGTTCATCCTTTAAGTCAGGCCTTGGGGTGCAAATGGTGTTAATAACTGCCACGCAGTCGTGTGGCTCTCCATCATCCTCTGTGGGAAGCAAAGAAGCAGGGTTAAGGACGTTACATCTTTTGACCACAACGTTAGGCATTTCCAGCAGTAATGTGTGATACTTCAGCCAACGCTGAGTAGACAAATGTGAAGTTTTGTGTTCATTCAAGATCATGTGTACAGCATGTGGCACCAAGAGGGTCAAATCAGAGTAACCAATGATTTCGTGAGAAGCTGATAATGCCTTCTCTGATGCTGCAATTGCTCTGAGGCACAAAGGTAGCCCTGCTGCTACCGTATCAAGCTTGGCAGAAAAATAGGCAACTGGGCGGAGTTTGTCACCATGCTTTTGAAGTAGGACTGAGGTCATACACCCACCCTTTTCATCAACCGTCTGAGTGTAAGGTTTAGATGAATCTAGAAAACCCAACGTGGGTGTGGTTTGCAGGGCTAATTTGAGCCCAGTGAAGGCTGCTTCCGCCTCCTCAGTCCACTCAATAGCCTTGTGAGCCCCTCCTGAATTTGGGATAATCTGCCGTAATGGAGCTTCAAGTAGTGCATAATTTGCTACAAATGATCTACAATAGCTGCACATGCCCATGAAACTTAGTAGCTGTTTCTTTGTCAAAGGCTTAGGAATCTTTTGAATGGCCTCCACCCTATCAGGAGACAGTGTTTTACCCTCTGCTGATATGTGATGGCCCAAAAATTTTACTTTTGTTTGCACAAATTGCAATTTGGGTAAACTGGCTTTGTGACCCTCCTCTGCCAGATGCTGCAACAACTTGATTGAATCAGCCTCACCCTGCTCTTTATTAGGAGAGGCTAAGAGCAAATCATCAACATATTGCAAGATAGTAGTACCTGGAGTTAACTGCAAAGACTCCAAACTGGCTTTCAAAGCCTGGTTATAAATTGTGGGAGCATCCACAAAGCCTTGTGCTATTCTAGTGAATGTGTAGCCTTTCCCATCAAACGAAAAAGCAAACCAGTATTGACTATCTGGGTCAATTGGCACAGAGAAGAAGGCATTTGCCAAATCTACGACAGTGAAATATCTCTGCTCTGCCCCAATTTGCCCCAGGATTGTGTGTGGGTTAGGCACATCAGGTGCCCTAGAGATCACAGCAGCATTTACGGCCTGTAAATCTTGCACAAACCGCCAATCAACCGAATTGCCCTTTCTCACAAGAAAGATTGGTGTACATACGGGACTGTCATTGCAAGGAACAATCACTCCTGCTTTAACCAATGAGTCAAACACAGGCCTAATGCCTTCAATTGCTTCCAGTTTCAGAGGATATTGCATTTGCCTTGGTCTATACTGAGACCTGGGTTTGATCTGCACCGGCAATGTGTCTTTAATCAATCCAACATCATGCTTCCCTTGTGCCCACAGCGTGTCTGGTACATGCTGGAGCAGAGGGCTGATGTCTGATGGTGTTGCTACAGTCGGCATCTGAAAATCAGCCTCAAGCCCCACAGTAATCGTGAATTTTTCGTGTCACCTCAACCTCAACATTCAAGCGCCATTCATACACTTTCAACATTGGGCTATATCTGACACAAGGATCAGGTGTGCTCATCCAAACAGAAACCTGGGGATCTGTAGCCCGCTTTGTCCAAGTTCCCAGATCCTTCCACTCAGATCTCAGTGGTTTCACCAATGAGAAATGTGGTACTGAATTCATTACCTTAAACAACTGCATTTGATTACAGCCAGGTTGTTCTGAAAGTAAAACTGATGCTGCGCAATGATCCTTGTCCCAAAATAGTCTATCCAAAAACAAAGTCTCCTTTCCACAACTGGAAGCATGCCACAATTCCTCAAAGTGTGTGTCTGACCCAGAACACACGCAGGCAGTACAATGCAAGCCTCCAGCAGACATTACATCAACTTCCTGTTTTCTTTCAATGAACTCATTTTCACACATACTGAGCAAACAGTCAGCTTTCTCTCTCACACATGCTGATTCACAATTGAAATCCCACTCAAAGGCATACAAAGCACTGATTTCACTTTTAAGCATTTGTGGGGTACACTTGTAATGCTCACCTCACTACAGTAGCGTATACGCTGCCACCACCTTTGTTAAGCCAGCAGGTCTGGCAGTCTACGTACCAAATAGAAAGTCACACACTCTAGAAATCTCAATCTCACGAGAGGATTTATCACATCAATAGATCTTTATTACAATCAAACACAATAATATGACTGACTACTATAGAAAACTAGCGAGGGGGACCCTCAGTTCAGATTAGGTACACACTTCAATAGTCATAAACCACACACATCACACTTCTACACACACAAAAAAAAGAGGAATGCCATATCAATAAACCCACACATTGCACTGCACACCACAACCTAAATCATACTGACGCCCCTCCCCGTTCTCCCAATAACTCAGATACTTTAAAAGAGTATAAAAATAACTCTATGTAAGACTATTAAAATGATTTAATGTCAATTACGGTGCACACATCTATGGCCCTTTTCCTATCAATAACACAAACACACTACTTTCTAAAACAGGCTAGATGTAGAGCGTATTAACTATCAGTCACACCACATGATTGAATAATGTCTAAAAAGGATTTAACCGACCCGGTTTGTTGTCCAGAAAACTCCCAACTGTCCAAACACAACGTCTCACGTGACCCAGCAATCGCCCCAGGCCACACGTTCAGCACAACAGTGAGCCACTCCAGCGGCGGTATATCATAGTCTCTACTCCAGTCACACGGCTTCTAGTGCACTTCTTCTTGCCGAGCAGTCCATTGAATCCTGAAATTTCCTTGGCAACCACCATAAACTCTGCTGCGAAACTCGTTAGCGTTGTGGCTATGCTATGTGTTCCCCTCGATAGGATATTCCATCACTTTATAGTGTCCGTGCTGCTCATCCTCCAATCAAACAAAAGGTTCCGCCCTTCCTTCCACATTCCATCAGTCAATTCATTACACTATCCCCCCTTTTCCCAGAGACCCGTCCCCATCCATCACATAGTCCCTTTGCCAAACGGGGGCCTTGATGTTTCTCCCTGGCCTAGAACCATTCTGTAGATGTGGTAACGTTGAAATGGTGGGTTCTTGTACAAGTAGCCCGGAATTTCCCATCTGCTGTGGCCCACTATCCAGTTCCTGCAAGGTAGCTGAAGGTCTTATAGCCTGTTCCACTCCTTTTGAAGAAGCCAGTCCTTCCCTGTCTGCAGCAACCATCTCTAATCCAGTTCCAGTCCGTGCCAAGTCCTCCATCTTTGACCTCTGCCTAACCCACCACATTGCAGGCATTTCAGAGTTCCTTTGTTGATGACGTTGCTTAAAGTCCATTCCATCTCTTGTTCCAACTTGATTGGTGCCTAGAAGAGACCGTGTACAGGGCTTGAGGCGGTTATAATGGACAACAAACCAAGGCCTCCCTTGTGCTGACAACTTAAAAAGCTCTTGTGAAATCTTCTCCTTAATAGTATATGGCCCTCTATAATGTCTTTGAAATTTTGGACACTTCCCTTTCCTCCTAGCCCTATCTTGAACCCACACTTGATCTCCTTCCTCATACTTTGGTCCTCGTACCTTTAAATCATAAAAGATCTTCTGACTCAAAGATGCATGTTCCTGATGTCTGGAGATAGCAGCATGAACTGAT
>BRDA01009293.1:41496-80192 GCA_036984385.1 Crenuchus spilurus | reverse complement strand
TGAAAGACATATCAACAGTAAAGAAGTCAGACGCATGACAAAACGGGGAAAGGTAAAAAAAAAAAACAGCACATGCATCATAAAGCTTATATCCACTTAACACTTTTATTAAGAGTAGGCTTATAATAATTTTTAAATATAAAATTCAGTGCCTGAGAAGGCTTTGACGGAGATTTAATCACTGTACCAAAAGCTTGCTGCTGTGTATATGTGAATAATGCTTAGTGGAAAATGTTAAGCATGTACTCTTACAGAGTGTTTGAGAGAATGTTTAATACATGATAAATACTTTTGTACAGTATAGAAGTACAGTGATTTTTTTTATTTTTTTTTTGTACATTAGTATTAGTACATTAGTGTTTATGAGCACAGTAGTCATTGGGTATGAAACAAGTTAAATATTTTATAAATTTTTAGTTTATGGTATACATTTTAACATCAACATTTTAGGCCTTTCCCTTTTTTTACTACTTATTTATACTTTTTACTGTTGTAATTTTTTTGTTTGCCATTTTTAGCCATCCAAATTTGGATTTCTATGAAGTTGCTTTGTAACAACATCTTTGTAAAAAGATGCATTTTTTGAAACAGAAAAGTGTCCACTGTAGATGAGACTCTCCTCATTAAGGTTACTCATTACTAACGTCATGACATTAAGGTTGTTGTTAGAATCTAGTTAACATGAGTAATATATTAACAGTATAGTTACAAGATAATTGAATGTATTAGTATATTACGTATGTTGGTGATATGTTACTGATGGTTAGATGAGAGTTTATTAATCACTTACCACTGAAAAGTGTTACCATTGTATGTTTTTCTTTCTGATAGATCTATAAGAATCCTTTCAACTATGGGAGATTGAATAACTGGAAGGTGTTCTTTGGTGTAGAAAAGAAGAGGTAAGTGCAAGTTAGAAATGACTGTTACTCTAATGTGAGATTGTCAACATTATTACCAGGACAAAATTTGAGGCAAGCAAATCATTGCCATCAACAAGTACTTTGTCATATAATATTAAAGCTTTTCTGGCAGCATTGACTGGTATTAATTTACTGCTTTAATGCTAGTGCTATTTACACAGTTTAATGAAATAATATGATGATTTCTTAACAGTCATTGGCTGACGAGGGTTTTGCTGCCTTCTGGACATGTCCCTTATGGAGATGGACTAACATGGGACATCTACCCACTTAAAAAGGACCTGATGCCAGTGTGAGTGGATCGGCACCAGCAGATGCATCATTGTTAGTGGCCAGTTCACTCTGGAGGTCACTCGGTGCTGCCAAGGCGGATGAAACCAAAGCCACGTTTGGAGCCTTCCAGGCACAAATTTCCAATGATGGTGACACAAGATCATGCAGTTATGTTGCAGTTATACTGACATGAGGATATGCATTTGTTGCCTTTTTTGTTGTTGTTGTCTTTTTTTTTTTACTTATGTTTGTCAACTTTTTCTAACTTGTATTTGTCTGACGATGGCTGAAGCTGTCTGTGTTGGTTTGGACTTATTAGTGGGACATGTCACCCAGTGAGAAATATTGGAAATGTGGAGCTGTGCTCCTTCAAAATTGAACTTGTGCATGACAATGAAAAATGGATTTTTCTATTCCTGTAATTTATTTACTGCTTATCTTGCATACACACATGTAAATGTGTGCAGATTCTCAGAGAATGAAAATCATGACCAATATCTTGTCTATTGTGTTCATAAAGAATGAACAAGGTTATCATTTCTTTTCAGCAGGTTTTAAAATGATTTCTAAATCAGGAAATCTGTTGGATTTCTTTAAATTTTTTAAACACTTGGTCACTCTGTACAACATCAAATGCTAATACTAGCACAATTTTCATGTTTTTATTATTTCTAAACCGTGCTATATTGAAATTAAAATATTGATTTATTGAATTAGACCCCCCCCCTATGAAAATTATTTCACTGATGTCTGATCAATAAATTTCTATGCGTTTTACTGTTGTGAAGTTAATACAAAATGCAGATGAACCAGGTACAGAAATAATAACTCAATGTTTTTAACTTTCTAAACATTTTAAAGGATTCTGCACAGGTTTCTTGTGGTTATATTAAGTTGAACACCAATAGACAGTATGCCTCAGTAATATTTTATTGCAGTTTGAAACAAAAAAAAAAGTATTTCCTGGAACATGAAACCGGGAGGAAAAAACAGTGTGGTGTGATAAGTTCTCCCTCATCATGTTCATGCTCGATTCAGCTCAATGCACAAATATTTATCTGGCCTCCATATCACAATAGCAATGATGACAAGACAAAGCTAGTACACCAAAGGACAAACTTCATTTTGTGAAATATAAAAACAAAACCTCTCCTGAAACTAAAGTTGAACTTTGTCCTTTGCTGACAAATTACTGTACCAGATGAAAACATTAAAACATAATATAGTACTAGGGTTTAGTTTACTAAATCTGTGACATCTACTTTAGAATACAAATCTGTTTTGCCTTTTACACCAATCAGCCATAACATTACAACCACTTTCTTTTATCTACACTCATTGTCCATTTTATCAGCTCCTTATAAGTGCACTTTGTAGTTCTACCATTACAGACTGCAGTCCATCTGTTCCTCTGTATTTATTGCCCTCCTTGCATCCTGTTCTTTAATGATCAGGATCACCAGAGCTGGTATTATTTGGATGGTGGATCATTCTCAGCATTGCAATGACACTGGTGTGGTGTTGGTGTATTAGTGTGTGTTGTTGTCCTGGTATCAAACAGGGCAGAGATGATAGAGTTTTTAAATACTGTCCAGTCACTGTCCACTTTGTTGGAAAGCCTACCTCATTGGTCCACCTTGCAGATGTAAAGTCAGAAACAGTAGCTCATCTGTTGCTGCAGTTTGTGTTGGACCTCTAGTCCTTCATTGGTGGTCACAGGACACTGCCTGCTAGACATTTTTGGTTGGTGGACTTTTCTCAGTCCAGCAGTGGCACTGAGGTGTCGTCAGTGGCTCTGCAGGGTCTGATCCACTCACACCAGCATAACACACAATAATGCAACACCATCATGTCACTGTAGTGATGAAAATGATCCACCACCCAAATAATACCTGCTCCAGTGATTGTAAAACATGATGCAAGGAGGGCAATTAATGACTGCAGTTTGTAACTGTAGAACTACAAAGTGCACCTATATGGTCAGTGGAGCTGATAAAACAAAGATTACAATGAGGTAGATTTATGTATCAGTCACGTTCGACTACAATGCAGTGCATAGTACAGCCACTAGATGGCAGCATATCACCAGTACAACGGTCACAGTCAATAAATAATTAGAAGTAATGTTACAGTCTTTTAGACTATTATAATATGAGTATAATTTGTTTACCTGCTTGAATGCAGTAACCCATCGGAATGTAAATACACAGTAATTAATTTTAAATGTTGCGCTGGAAGTGAAAAAGACCGGGACTTTTACTTTATAAAGTAGCCGTTTATTTTTGTCTTCACCTGAGCTAGAGCTCGGACGGGATCCTGTAGCTGCTGTTTGCTCAGAGTTTCAGTTCAGAGGTTCTGTAGTTTGTGGTTTTCCAACTGTACTTGGTCGTTTCTGATGATTGTAGACATATTAGCTGATTTTGATTCAAAAACCATTATTAATTTGTAGTTACAGGGGCTGTTTTGATTATTTCAGCTTGGTTTTTGGTTCTCTGAGGAATACTAGCCAGCAGTATTGAAATGTAAACAAAGCTGAGCACAGTTGTGTTGTTATTTATTTGAGTTCTCCGCGGACGTGCTGGACGGACATACTTCACATAGCTCTGCACACAGTGTACGGAAACAATGATGAAAGCTGGTGGCAAGTTCAGATAAGTTGGACGACTGGCTGCTCTTGTAGGGCGTTACATCCGCTTCCTACCTGCACAGCCCGAGTCTGGGCTGAAATGTCCTCACTGTGAGGGCACAACATGGGAGGCTGTGTTGGGACTGTGCGAGGTGCTGGGACAGCTGGTTCATCCAGGAACACGTCCAGAAACAGCAAAAAGCGAGGAGGTAAGTGAAGGCAGGAGGTTTACAGCTATAATACTAATTCCTTAAATTAAATAACATCTACATGGACAGATTACATTAGCTTGTCCTTTATCATTGTGCAGAGTACATGTACAGTGACATTCAGTTAACACATCTAACCAGAAGTGTCAAATACACTGTTATGTACAAATACAGTGCAGGAAGTCATCATAACTTTGGTGACAATATGTATAATTAAGGACAATGGAGAGAGAGAGAGAGATGAAATATTGCTAGGTTGTTTGTGAGAGCAGCATGTGAAAATAGGTAAGTATACTGAATAAAAATAACGTACACTAGTATTATATAGTAAATACAGCAACTGCTGCTATGAATAGTGCTATAATCCATTACAAAGTACAGTAACAGTGCAGTGATGCAGTTAAAGCGGCAGTGAGATGGATAGAACTTGATTGAATTGCACTTTTACAGTATGAAGCCATTTCCACAAAGACTTTGCTGCTAGTCCATGTCCAAAAATGAGAATATCCTGAAAATGATTTCAATCAAAAAGGTAAACTGTCATATTTTATATTAGTTACACATAATGAATATAAAACATATGGCAGTTTAACTATTTGAACTTCAGCATGAAGAAATCAAATGAAGAACTGTTTTATACTGCCGTGCATCACTGTGTCTCACATTCTTCTGAATCTTTTATTAGTAAAGGGATCATATACGCTTTACACCCATCTTGATTCATTGATCTTGGAATTGGTGTGCAGTAAATTGCTTAATAGATTTTTCCTCAGAAGCTGCATGTACCCAGAAACCAATTAAGATTAGAGCTTCTGAGATTAGTCAACACCCACTAATTTTCTGGAAATGCCTGTGCAGTGTTGTGATTGAAAGTTTCTTCTGAATGCCCCATGCTGGGCGATCCTAGGATTTACTGTAGATTTATTTTTGACTCTTAGTCTTGGTCTTAAAGACCCTTGATTGGATTAGGCCTAAGGTTTGTTGTGAACATTTCGTGCAGTCTTTGTTCCCAAACAGAGCTCTAAGGTGTTGCTATATATTGCCTCTCGGATTTATTTTTGTGAGCTTGTACAAGTAGCCTCAGGAAAGCAGGTGATGGGTGTGTGCACAGCACAAGGAAAACTGAAGTACGGTAGTAGGGAAGGGACACACATTTATTTGTTGTTTTTCATCAAGTTGTAGCATTGTGTGTAGAGAGAGCTTCAAGGGAATGACTTCTCATCCATGTTTTTGCACCGGTCAGAGGACTTATTGAAGGTTTCATCTGGAATATGAAGGAATAAGCCAACATCTGTCTGATTTTTGGTGGCTGGAAATTTTTTTTGTTGGAAGATTTGCTGATGTAGATTCCTCGTTTTGCTCTTGAGACGCATTATTGGATCTTATAACCATGGGAGTCGCAAACTCAAGGGACTCTTACACTTCGGTTACTGTTTTGTTAAAAAGTAAGTTTAATTTTAGATGTTTACAGTTATAAAATGTTTAAGAGATTTACGTTTGATTTAGTGTGCATGCATCTCACATTTATGATCAAATTGGTGACATAAATGTCATGACTGAGTAAAGGTTGTGTGAAATTGAGTGTTCATTCTGGTATTAGACCTCTGCAGGTCATACAGGGATTTTAAGCCCTTGTCATTTTTTAATAACTAGAATGATGAGCCTTTCCACCCTGCCACTCTATCACACTGCAAACTAAAGTCAAATTGAATGAACGTTTAATCTTCTTCGTCAAGTAATTGGAAGGGATTTGTTCGCATGCAAGATGTCAGACAGGCTACAGTAGCTCTGCAGACATTGCTGGCTTCATGCTTCATGTTGCTCTAACTAAAATGCCTGTGGCATATCCCAGCAGGGGCTTACTGTTTCTCATTAAGCCGCTTTAGCGATGCAGTGATGCTTTAGCCTATAGGATTCAGCGTTCACCTGTGTGAGTCACAGCAACATGCCACCATTTGCTGCATTACTGATCAGATAAAATAGAAATGTATTTATTTTTGTCTTTTTATATTTGATTGATTATGGCCCCTTATTTAAACATGCAGAAAATACTAGTTTTCCAGGCCATTTCGCTTTGAAACTGCAATAAGAAATGACAGATCCATGAAAAGTCGCTCAGAAATATTTTCCAGTATTCATAACCTGAAGCACAATTTAACTTTCTCATTTGTTTATTGTGTCCTGTTGCACATGCTGGCAAGTGATGCATTATGGGAAAGACAAGTAAATCCTGTTATGTGTCACCCGATTAAGGTTGTAATCCTAAGCACTATAAATAATTTGTTGATTCTTTTTTCCTCTCTCTTCAGCTCTGTCAGTTGAAACGCGGCTCTGGCCACAGCGATGGACTGTTTCATTGCAGTCTTTAGATGTACACTGGAGAAAAAATATCATGTGTATTAAGTAGGGATCAATCCAGTCACATGAGTCCTTCATATCGGACAGATAATTGTTCAGCAATAACAGTCTGCACTGGACTGATACTGACCAGAAATTCAAATTGATGCTTTAAGTGTTTGTAGATATTGACACTAAGCATTGCATGTTTTGTTGATTTCTCTGTTAAAATTCAATGTCCCATCAGTCATTTAGTATATTGTAAAAATAGTTCAATCCAGAAAGGTGAACAGTACAATACATGTAAAGTGACATTTCAAGTTTTTTTTTTGTTTAAATGGTGATAAGTATGGTTTATTGTTCATCAGTAATCCTCAAATTATTAGAATATTTCATTTCAAGTTTGAGTAAATTACTATACAAACAATATCCACAGAAACAGAAAAGGCTGATATGTCACTTTACATGTAATGAATATAAAATATATGACAGTTTACTTTTTTTAAATTAAATTATGGACACATTCACTTTTTTACAGTATGCTAATGTTTTCATCTTCTTCAGGGAACACATGTAGATGTGGTATTTTTCTGGATTTTTTTCATGCATAATAATAATAATAATAATAATAATAATAATAATAATAATAATAATAAAAATTTATTTGTAATGCACTTTATATTGCAAGGAAATCTGTTATATATCTGTTTATTTTCTAAATTTATTTAGTATGCGTTACATTTTATAAAATAAACAGTAAAAGTTATTTTCTGTAGAGAATATTCTAACACTTAGAAAATTAACACAATGTAATGTACCCAGGGATGTCCAAACATTTGAATAAGACTGTACATAATTATAATCCAGGGGGCTTTGATGTCAACATCAGCAGATATGTGCATCAATGTGCATCACGATTTCCCTTTCAGTGTATCTTAAATATTATAAAAGTAACTGGTGTTTGTACACAAATAGTTCAGTTGCTGGTTCTCACTGGGTCCTGTACAAACCCTGTGATGGTTCATCATATGCTGAAGAATCTGACCTTCCTGTGTATATGATACTCACTTATAGTTTGAGTAAATTTTTGTCTTGTAGCCAGCTATCTGTCTGGTACAGATTTTTTTCTCTCTAATTCCCCTTCTTTAATCTGGGGTGATGTGTAGGAGGCTTTACCTGCTCTCTGTAGGACTCCAGTGAGGCTTGTGTCTTGGTTGTAGAGCTGCTCAGACACTCTAGACCACAGAACTGGGACTCAGGCCAGTTTGGCATTGCAGATGGAGAGGTGCAGAAAGATGTTCTCTCAAATTAGAAAGCTGAATACTATTCCTGTCCTGTGTTACTATCTACCCTTCATGCCTCAGTTGATGCTGTTAGGATTACTAACATGCATCTAGTGTTGGACAATTTCTTAATTGAGACTAAATTGTTCAGTGTTGATTAAGTCCACCATTTTTGCAATGAAATGTGCTGCTGTCTGTAACAGAGCTTAGAATCTGACTGGATATGTTGTCTTCATGTCTTAGTGGTTTGTTTTTGTCAGAGGTGAATTTGATGAGAGGTATCTATTAACCCCTTAAGTGGCAAAATCAATTTAAACTACAATTACACACTTTGGTAACTTAATGATGACTCTCTCCGCTTGCACTGCAGTCCATTTCCTGAATAATAAGCTGCTACTACTACTACTACTAATATTTAGTAAATATTGAATTTAAGAGGTTAAACTGCAAAACCACTTAAATATAGAGTTGCACTAAGTATTTAAACATTTCATCCTATTCTCTTAACTTTTTAAAATTAGTTACACTGTTTTGGCACCATATTATACTGTAGTTTGCTGCATTTAGTTGAAAATTAAAGTTTTGTATGAAATACAGAGACTAAACATTACTTAAGGTGTAAAAATGTGGAAATATTTCTGTGTTCTATCAAACATTTAGTGTTAAATACAACGATGAGTGTTTTTAAAGAGTATTGATTTGGTATTATTATGATACTACGCTTAGTAATGGTATCAGAGTCAAAAGTCTGCTGTAATGACAACCCTAACAGGTATCGTGTTGATTAGAATTAACATGTAATCCCTGTTGTGCTTTCTTTTAGGACGCAATGAACCCCTTAAGAAAGATAAGCCAAAATGGAAGAGTGACTACCCAATGACAGAGGGCCAGCTCCGTAGTAAGAGAGATGAATTCTGGGATACAGCACCAGCTTTTGATGGCCGCAAAGAGATTTGGGATGCTCTGAAAGCTGCTGCGGTGGCAATAGAGTGTAATGACCATGAGCTTGCACAGGCTATTGTTGATGGTGCCAGCATCACACTACCACATGGTAAGAGAAGCTTTTTAAAAAGATTTACACATGTGTTGATTTTGGATTATAATATATTGTTCTTTATATTTGTGACTCAAAATCTGTTTCTTGTCCTGAAATGATTCTGTTCCAGGATCTTTAATGGAGTGCTATGATGAGCTGGGGAACCGTTATCAACTCCCTGCTTACTGCCTGGCGCCTCCAGTTAACCTGATCTCGGAGCGCAGTGACAGTGACGTGTCTGATCACGCTGAGCTGCAGGAGAAGAAGGAGAAAGAGGAATTCCAGCTCAAGGTGCGTCTCTCCACGGGGAAAGACTTGCGACTGAGCGCCAGCATGGCTGACTCCATTTGCCAGCTCAAGAAGCAGCTGCAGGTGCAGGAGGACATTGATACTGCCAACCAGCGCTGGTTCTTCTCTGGAAAACTACTTACAGACAAAACTCGTCTGCAGGACACCAAGATTCAGAAGGACTTTGTAATCCAGGTCATTGTTAAACAGCCTGTTATTCCCAGCTGAGCTAAAGCCAGTGAACTCAGAGTTCTTGGGATGTGAGGAACTCACTCATTTGTGAGAGAGCCTTTATAAGGTATTGTAGCTTATTAAATGGACATTTTAAATGCCTTGCTGTCTTATCATTGATTAGAATGTCCTGTTTCTCTTGTGCATATCTAATTTTGTGATACTCTGTGATGTCTTTTGCATTGACAATCACCTATAAAGCTGCTCTCCAGCATTGTGCGTTGATGACGGGTCAAGATTATACATGGAGATGTTAAACTTTTCTTGCATTTTCACTTTGCTTTCGTTTCAGTTGTAATTTCAACCACATTTCCCAGGGATGGATATCGAGTCATTATATCAGCAGGAATATGTATCAGTCAGTGATTTTGGCATACTTCTTCAAATTTGGGTTTTGCATTGAGTTTCAGAACTGGCTAATATTCAAAGGCTTTTTAACTCTTCGGTGATTTTTGTTTGTGTTTGTTTTCATTTATTACATTTTTTCTTTGTCTTCTAAATTCAAAAGATTAATATTTAGCCTGACTTTACTTACTATAGTTATTGTATTTACTGCCTAAATTGTACACCATTTGGCTATCATTATTTTGTCACTTTATTTAAAGAATGAAGCTGATAAATTAGCCCTCTATTAGGCTGCCAGCTGTTTGGATGTATTGTACAGAGTAGCACTTATAAACTGGCATGCTGCTGGTTTATCCCAGGTTTTTTCACCTATAAACATCAAAGCAGATTGTTGTGATCTTGTGACTCCATACAGCCCCAAATAACTCTTGTCTTCACTACTCTTATCTGTGTAGTGGTCAAATATCACAAATATTGCAATACTGTGATAAAAGCTTAACGCCTCCCTCAGTCTGAATGACTGGCACTAGTTGTATTACAGAATGTTCAGGCTTGTTAGAGAGCTATTTATATCAGACTAGAGATCACTGAAAGCCATTTGAATATTTTTGTACTTTTATAATATAACAACTGCTGTTGGATGGCCTAGTTTGCCAGCTTTTGTAAGAACTGTAGAACACTGTTCTATTTTCACAGTATGTGTGAGTCTTTCTTTAGGAGTCAGATTGTAATGATTAAGGGGTACTAATATAATTTTAAAATGCTTTCTTGATATGCTGTATATTTTTCCTGATCTACTGTATAACAGTAAATATGTTACTATTGACAAAACATTATTGACACATCATATAAAATTATATTTCTGGAAAACACAACTGTCCAGTTGTTGAGTGTGTGGTTATTAAAGTAACATTTTCCTCTCGGATTTGTAAGTGGCATATTTATTCTGTTTATGCTCTTCCAGCTGGTCTACAGGAACACATGGCTAAAGTTCAAATTAAACTTAATCAGTCTTCAAGCTAGTCAGTTTCAGTTTCACATTACACTCTCATACATGCTTTAACAGCGTGATCTGTATTGCTTTTTTCTATTGCTTTTGTATGACTACAAAGTGACTGTAAATCAGTGGTGGGTGACTAGAGGAGCTCATATGAAAGTAATGTTATTCCAGTAAAATTAGATGTAGAAGTTACTGCTCAATACAAATCCATAAGAATTTTTCATGAATGCTAATAAACTGTACATTCAGCATCTCTCAACATAGAAACTCAAGTTTGTTTGTCTCTTCTTAAACTAACTGGACTAAAATAAAATGTTAAAGCTAAAAAGTGTGAGGCGTAAGAAACGGCAAAGTCGTGAAGAAGCAGTCAGCATAAAATTTTATTTATTATATAAACACTAAATCAGGTAGTGAATAATAGAAAAATAATTTATGCAACAATTATTTACAACAATAATAGTCAACAATCAATACATTCCGTTCCAATTTAATACAGATATTGTCCAAAGGCAGATTCTAAAAATCAAAATCAAACTAATCTGGGTGAACATGCTAAAGACAACAATGGCAAAGAAAACCTCTTAAAGAACACGAGGAGGCAAAACTCATCCTACTCTAGTCAACACTAGATACCAGAAAAATAAGTGCCATCCATCCATGTTCTTACCTGCTTAATCCTGGTCACGATTGCAGTGACTCACCTATCACTTCATTGGACACTGGTCATTACACTAATTTAACTGTAGCCAGGACAGGGCACCAATCCATCACTGAGCACACACACTCACACCAGGATAATTTAGAGTACCCAGTTCACCTGGTCTTAGTGTTTTTGGATTGTGGGAGGAAACCCATGCAGTGATGGGGAGAAAATGAAAACTCCACCCAGATGGGGACTCGAACCAAAGACCCCAGTACTAAGAGGTGTGCATATTAACCACCAAGCTGTCTAAAAGTAATATGTAATTAAGTGTTAATTAAATAGAGTAGTAATTAAATATACTTTAGCAATCATATGAAATTAACTAACCAATAAGAACAAGTGACTAAAGATAGAGTTCAATGAGAGGTTAGCTTAAAGAATGAGAGATTCAGGAGATGTTATTAGTCAGCTAGCATGTATTTTTACAGAGTGACACTACTTTAAATATGTTGCACTGATGGTTGACACATTGTTGGTATATTCCAGTAGTTGGAATTTATCCATAAACTCAGCAGATTAATTGTACTGAAGATGCCTCATATCACAAAAGCACATCCCCAAGATCATCTCTGTTTTAGGATCAGACTGACTAGCAGGAGTTCAAAGTGAAGAGGCGGTGGCCTATTCCCTAAAGTCTTTGTGACGTCCAGCCACAGCTTTTAATCACATTATCGAGACACGTTGTTTCTTTGTTAATCACATGGGTTAGCACATGGGTTGTCAATGTGCTTTTATTTTGAGTAAATAAAAAGCACAGATCATTCTTTGGTCTTGTTCATTTTTTTTTTTTTTTAACTTTTTTTATTGTACCAAAAGCAGTCCAAGAGTTTCACCACATTAAATGGTACATTGACTTAAACCACTTTTATTAAAATACACTCACTGGCCACTACATTAGGTACACATACCTTGTATATACACTTGTCCATTACAAATGTCCATTTTATCAGCTCCACTGATCATATACAGTAGGTGCACTTTGTAGTTCTACAATTACAGACTGTAGTCTATCTGTTTCTCTGTATACTTTGTTTGCCTCCTTTCACCTGTTCTTCAAGTACCAGGACCACCACAGAGCAGGTATTCTTTGGGGATTATTTTCAGCACTGCAGTGACACTGTGGTGGTGGTGTGTTTGTGTGTTGCACTACTATGTGTTGCATAGACAGCAGAGCTGCTGATGTTTTTAAACATTGTTAGCTCACTTTCCACTTTATTAGTCACACCAATCTTGTAGATGTAAAGTTAGAGACAGGCACTTTGTAGTTCTACAATTACAGGCGCTCTAGCAGCTCTGCTTTTTGATCCACTCCTGACAGTGCAACACACTGCTATATAATATACTGTATATGCAGAGGCTTTTTAATTCCACTCACTGTCAGAGGATACAGATGAGCAGCAGTATTACTCCCTCTACTGGAGACTCTGCTCTCTGTTACTGATCCACTACAAAATTCTTTTTGCCTGTTATTTTTGTCAATTTCTTCCAAATAAGAATATTTTTGTTAGGTACATCTACATGACTATAATTTATATTATCAAAAGTAATCAGACTTTTGGGACTGTGTCTCATTCAGCCTGAAGAACATCCTCTTCCTCTCCTGGGATTTATGTGATGAAATGATTATGTAATGAAGTCTGGTCAAAACCCTGGTTGACATGACTACATACAGACTGAAGTCATCATCTGTGACATTAAATACTTGTATGCCAAATATATGCCACAATAGTGAGAAATCTAATATGACTATATACATATATACTATTGTGAATTATTTTATCACATGCATTATCAATATCATGTTTCCATTTAATTATAACAATGACACTTGTAACTACTGCTACTACTACTACTACTACTACTGCTTCTTCTTGTTCTTCTTCTTGTTCTTGTTGTTGTTGTTGTTGTTGTTGTTGTTGTTGTTGTTGTTGTTGTTGTTCTTCTTCTTCTTCTTCTTCTACTTCTACTAGTACTATTACTTCTTCTTCTACTACTACTACTACTACTACTACTACTACTACTACTACTACTACTAATAATAATAATAATAATAATAATAATAATAATAACAACAACAACAACAACAACAACTAATAGTATTATTATTATTATTATTATTATTATTATTATTATTATTATTATTATTATTATTGTTGTTGTTGTTGTTGTTGTTGTTGTTGTTGTTGTTATTATTATTATTATTATTATTATATAAATGTTTTGCAAATAAATGTTTATTTACTTGTTGTTTGATATCAGTGGTTTTAAGTGACTTAATTTATATTTTAGATTTTTCGAAAAAAAATTACACATAAGTCAAAAATCTGATTTGATAAGGTATGATAACAGTGTGTACATGCTGCCCTGTACATTTAATTAATGTGCTGCTCACAGGAGCAGAATTTAACATTTGTGTTTGTTGAGTGCTGCCCCCTGGCGGCGCCCTGGAAGTCAACGGGCTCAGGGTAATGACGACATTTAAAGAGCGACGAGAAGAGCAGCGTGGGCTGGTTGACACACGAGGATTGTGTCTTCTGATAAAATGGTGAAATCTGGAAAATTGCGGTCCGGGGTAGCTAATAAGTTAAAGCGATGGAAGAAAGGACACAGTAGTGATTCAAATCCAGAGTCTAGTCGGTATCGACAAGCTGCGAGGAGCCGTTTTTTTAGCCGGCCGAAAGGTAAAGACACTTCTGCTGTTTACTCTCGTCCACAGCTAGCCTGCAGGAACACGTGGCCACAGATAGAGTTAAACTTAGTCTTCATGCTAATCTTATTAAAATTAATATTAGACCTTCATAAATTATTTGACAACTAGGACTGTCACTCTTGTTTGTGATTATTTTAGGTCATCTTGATGTGTGTGTTTTGGAGTAAATAGAATGAGTTTTCATCACTTAGATTAGATTCGATGTCATTTGCACACAACGGAATTTGACCTCTGCATTTAGCAATAGGTTGTGAGAACATGTGCTTGTAGTGGTCACTAATGTCTATTGTTTATTTGTGCTCCAGTTGTGTTTGTGATCAGTTAAGAGTTACTGTATGGACAGACAGTGAGTAGGACAGTTGAGCAGTTAATGAGTCTTTAAGTTGTACACACTGAGACAGAATGTTAATCATGATTGTTTATGGCATGTTATGTAAATGTTAGTATTGCGACAGTCCTATTTACAGCATGGTCTGTTTTATTATAAACACAAACATTACAAATTCTACATGTAAACTCATGAGCTGTGTACACGCTGCACTGGGATGCTTCATATAATTGAAGAAAGGATGAATTGAGAAATGTACATTCTTAATGATAAATCTGCTGCCATCTGCCAGGATGCTGAAGATGAAATGATAGTGGGCATTTAAGCAAGATGATCCCAAACAGGCAGCCAAGGAAACTCAATTGGTATCAGAAAAAGAAAATAAAGCTGCTACAATGGCCCAGTCAGTCACGTGACCTGAGTCCAGTTGAAAATCTATGGAAGTAACTAAAGCTCAGAGTTCATGGAAGCAGGATTTGGAGAGTGTTTGTGAAGAAGAATGGGCCAAAATCACACCTGAGTGTGAAACATGTGAATAGTTTCTCCATACAGGAGGTGTCTTGAAGCTGTTATTACCAGCAAAGGCTTTTGTACTTAGTATTACACACATTTCATTAAGCGTGTTCAATACTTTTTCCCTGTGTTATTTCTCATTAATACACAATTTATGGACATCTATGGTTTGATTTCTTTTCATGTGTGCATTGGATGGGTTGTTACTGCCATCTGAGAATATCGTGTCAAAGCACCTTTAAAAAAAATGCTTATTTAGAAAATTGGTTACGTGTTCAATACTTGTATCACCCACTGTATATGTTTCACTGCACAGATGGATTACATGTGGAGGTCAAATTTGTGTGCACACAAATGAAATGTTAAAGCTAAAAAGTGAGAAGTGTGAATAAGTATAGAGTATAAAGTGTTATTAAACATTTAAAGAACACAACCATTCTTCTAGTGCTAAAGGGAATAACTGAATGAAATGTAACTTTCATTCATTCATTCATCATCACACCCGCTTATTCCTAATCAGGGTCGCGGTTAGTCCCCTACCCCCTCACTGGGCGCAGGGCAGGGCAGTACACTATTCAACTAAGCCAAGGACAGGGCGCCAGTCCATCGCTGGGTGAACACAAACGCACACACACATACAAACGGACAATTTAGAGTATCCAATCCACCTGACCTCCATGTTTTTGGACTGTGGGAGGAAACCGGAGACCCCGGAGGAAACCCACGCAGACACGGGGAGAACATGGAAACTCCGCTCAGATGCGGACTCGAACCCAAGACCTCAGCGCTGAGAGGCGAACGTGCTAACCACTAAGCCACCGTGCCGCCCTGAAATGTAACTTATTAATGTATATTATTATTTAACAACACAGTTGTCAATAAAGCACGATGTGTTATTGTGAAATAACAGCATGGCTATGATGAGCTGAAGGCAAGTCATACTTCATCACAGCCGTGCCTTTATTTCATGATAACACACAGCCTTGATTATTCTATTATAGAATAGTTTGAAAAGTAAATCAAGTAAGAAATAAATGAGCTGTGGAATGTAGTGTTTTACCTACCTTCTGCCAAATTATAGTTCCTTTACAAGCCGCTTGTTGCTCCGTCACCACTTCGTTAAATCAGTTCAGTAAAACTGCTGTAAGCCTGGCCTTCTGAAGTATGGATAGCATCATAAGTGTTACAATTAATGTTGATTTTTCATGCCAGACTTTGAAGCATTTTCTTAGATAGTATTCTGTTCATTTCCAGGTTGTGTAAACTGAAAACTTTTCTTTTTGGTAATGTCAGTTTTGGAATTTAGTCTACTTCTGTTCAGAGTTGGACCAAATTGGCTATAGGTCAAAAGAAATATTATTAAAAGTAGAGTGGAACCTGGGTTTTTGTCATTAATTAGTTCTAAAGTGTCTGACAACCGAAATGAATGATAACTGAAGTAATATTTCCCATATGAAATAATGCAAATCCAAATTGATCCATTCCAGACACTCCAAAATATTAACAAACACATTTTATATAGAACGAGTGTAGTTTTACATAAAAAATCTATTGAAATGGAAAAGTTAACATTTAACATCTCTTATGGTTTTATGCTCTATTTTAGAGCATGCAGGTATGGTCCAGCCTTTGTATTGTACACCAGAATGAACGATGAATGCATGGGTGGGTGCTTTGTTTTTCACAAAATTAGCAACAAGTCACGTGGGCACGCTGACAAAACCAGGCAGGTGAACAATAGCTGGGACAAAATTTCCCCAAAAAATGTTGAACATAACCGAATTGTACAATAACCAGGGCAAACGGTAACCACAGTACAACCTTTTAGAATGACTTATGGGTCTCGGTCCCAATTCTTACTGCTGTTGATATTCAGCGGAGTGAAGCATTTGTGAAATAAAATGTAATGGTGAAATAACAAGCATGCTTGGAAGTTTTCTCAACCATTCAGATTGTGTGGTTGGAACTAAATAATGTATAATGTTCAAGAGTACATACACACAGAATAAAGTACACATTTACTGACTGTATTTAAACTGAGTGAATGTAATTAAATGTTAACCTGCTGCATACTATGTCACCTTTTTGTGTTGTAGAGAAAAGTGATCTTACGGTTGATGCCCTCAAACTTCATAATGAGCTTCAAGTGGGTCATTTGGAAAGAAGTGATGATAGGACAGGAGATGACATGGAGGAGACAGCCCTTACTGAGAGAACATCGGCGACATTTCTTAGTGGACTGTCTGATTGCTCCAACCTCACATTTAGAAAAGTCCAGCGTTACTGGGAGTCCAACTCCGCTGCACACAAAGAGGTCTGTGTTTGGTCAGATTTGTTTTTGGAATCATTGATGCACTGTATCACTTAAATCCAAAATGAGTATGACCCTGTAAGCCACAGTTCTGATTCAGATTATTATTTGTTGCTCTGCAGATCTGTGCTGTATTAGCAGCTGTAACAGAAGTCATTCGCTCTCAAGGGGGAAAGGAAACAGAGACTGAATACTTTGCAGCCTTGGTGAGTGGGTCTCAAAATCAGGTCTTGATTTTTTTCAATTCCAATTATTCTCAAGTTGTTTGAGTTTAGTTTTGTATATCCATGTTACAGTTGGGCTGTTTGGTTGTAGCAACAATCGTAATTGTGATTATTTAGGCCAGTTTTGAGATCATGATAATGATTATTTAACATGGTTCCTCATTGAAAACATCATGTATTTATTGAACTCAAATAATAAAAAAATCTATTTTTATGTTTTTATAGCTTATTTTTATAGTTTTATAGTGTTGTCGTCTTTTAGCTTCAGTGTTTTTAATGCTGAGTAATAATTGTTTTATCTTGATTTTGTTTTTGCCCTTGAAAGCAAAATCTGAAATTGAAAATAAAACTTGTGTGATTGCCCAGCTCTGTTAAAATAGAGTGACACACTTTGGTTTGTAAATTGGGCTCAAAATGTCTTTCCTGTAACAGATGACAACTCTTGAGGCAGTAGAGAGCAGTGAATCATTGGCTGCTGTTGCTTATCTACTGAACTTGGTCATGAAAAGGTGAGCAATGCTTATATTTAGTCTGTTTAGATCTCTTTATTGGAACATGTAATTTGTTTGCTGCACACAGCGTAGTATCGCAAACCTGAACTGTTCTATATCTCACAAACGTTTGTAGCTTGCACACAACCAGTAGAATCTGTGTTGCCCAGTTTTTATTCACAATATTTAACCGACAGCTTAGTCTTTCCATTGCAAGTTACACTGAAATATTGGTCAAGTAGCTCATGTAACCATAACGTTTTAGTGAAATAATGACTCATTGATCACCACATTGAACCCAACCCTGCAGTCTCACACACACACACACACACACACACTTGCCCAGAGCGGTAGCCTATCCATGGTGTGATTTGGGGGGGTTAGGTTCTTGCTAAAGGGTACTTCAGTCATGTCCTTTCATTTCAGGGAATTGAACTGGTGACCTTTCAGTCACACAGGCGCAAGGCAAGTTATTTAACCCCAAGCCAGAGCTACCCTAAATTACTTTTCTTAAAGTACAAAAGTAAATATACAAAAATATCAGCTCAAAAATGACTGAATAAGAACTGCAGTCGGGCATTTTAGTACCAATAAATCTTCAAAAAGTTGAATATTGTTAGAAGTTTCATCATTTAATATCAAAAAGGTAAAGTATGTTTCTTTGATTAGCACGGTCACTGTGGAGTTTTAACCTGATGGATAATTGCCAGCATTTATCAGTTTGTCATTTTGTTCATTGTATGCAACTTATGGTACAACCCTATCATGACCAAACTGATGAGTTGACCTTCTTTTTGATTCTCAGTAACTGCACACTGACCACAGATACAACTCAAACTCAACATTACTCACTGCTGCAGGTTTGAGTGTCGATGTTGAGATCAAAGATTTTTCAGTGTTTTTTTTTTTTTATTTATTTATTTTTTGTTTACATTTTGAAAAAAAAAAAAAAGTTCATTGCAAAATAAACATGACTAGTAACTGGAACACAACTCTGGCCAGAGTTGCTTTCAACAATGTAACAAACACCCAAATTAACTTTTGATTACTGAATTGTAAGAAGTAATGATGCCAGACTGAATTTGTGGAGAGAAAAGTAATAGCTCACCGGATTCAGCATTTTAAAAATTTATTTAATAAACCAAGGCTCTGTTTTGTCAGAGATCCTTTAAGTCTTAACCTGTAGTTGTAATTAACTGTGGTTCTTTAGGGTGCCAACTCCAGTGCTGATAAAGAAGTTCTCAGACACAGCAAAGGCCTTCATGGACATCATGTCAAAACAAGCCAGCACAGACTGTGTGTCATCCCTGCGATGGGTATGTACAGTACTTGTTAATCGTTTATGTACAGGTAAATCTCACAAAACTAAAATATGAAAAATATATTTATTTCACATTTTTGTTCTTAATAAATGTTCTTTTATGTATGTATGTATGTATACTTTATTCTGTTTGTGCCACCCAGTATCAGTGGTTAGTCCATGAAAAGATGTGCATGCATGATTTACAGATACAGAAACGCACCATCTCACTGATGCAAATGAACATCAAACTCATGCAAATTTTGAAATCAAATAGCCTAAATAGTCTTAAGGCAGATATCTCTTGAAATGAAGATCAGTGTGCTCCAAAAAAACTATTTGTGTGGAGTTTTTGAGTGACATCAATATTTCTTGGTATTTTATATGTAGGGTTATTTTTTGGAAATTCTGAAATCTTTTTGGATATAAAAGTTGTCAATATAGTACCCATTTAAGCATAACCTACACTATGTCCTACACTGTTTGTGAACACCCAGTCTAATGAATGCATAGACATATAGCTTGTCTAGTCCCCGAGGAGAAGTACTGCCAATAGAATAGGAATCTGAAGCAGATAAATTAAGCTGTAGAGCTGTGTTCTCTGTAATGATGGTTCTCTATCCAGTACTTTTTGGGGGAGTTGGGGATGTGGTGTGGTGATAATCATCCAACATCCTGACCTCACTAATGCTCTTGTTATTGAATGCAGTCAAATTCTTCTTCAGTGCTCCAAAATCCATGGACAGTAAATTCAATCCAACAAAAACAGGCGAAGCTCTTTTTTTAATTTCCTTGATTTTGTCCATATTGTGCACTGTGTATTTTCCATTAAAATGCTAGCAGTAGAGGCAGAGTATTCCTTTGGTTTTAGTTGATACAAACTACAGAAATTGCACAGAATTATACTTGTGTAACTCTCTGCAGATCTTGTCGTGCTTGGCCACCTTGTTGAAGAAGCAGGATCTCTCAGTCTGGAGTTATCCATCAACCCTGCAGGTCTACCATGGTCTGCTCAGCTTCACCGTACACGCTAAACCAAAGGTTAGCAGTTTTTAAATGAAACAAAACGTAGAATTTGAACCAGTACAAATAATCTATTGTTAAAGTGTGTGATGGTCTGTATGTGGTATTTAACACTATTGCTGATTTTCCTGCATTCCAGGTACGTAAAGCAGCCCAGCAAGGTGTTTGTTCCGTCCTTCGTGGCAGTGACTGCATGTTCTCTGACAGTGCCCCCAGCCACCACCCTGCAGCAGTCACCACAGCCAAGTACTGCATCAAAGAGATGGAGCGGGCAGGAGGTAGGCTGATATCTGTGAAAGCCAGTGTTTTTGTCATCTGCAGCTGGGATGTAACAGTCTTAAAGGTTTCTCATGATGAAAGCAAATGTTTGTTGATGCATCAGCCCATGTTTTTCATCATCTGCCTTTGATTAGGTAACAAGGAAGACACGACCACTCTGCATGTGCTGGGACTTCTGAAAGAGCTGATTATGACATTTCCCCTCAGCTCTGTGAAGTTGTGCTGTGAGACTCTACTTCGTGTGATGACTCTGAGTCATGTGGTGAGGAACCATTCCCATGCACTGTGCACAGAATAGTGATGTGCACTGTCAGTATTTATCAGGTTAAATGACATTAAATTCTGCTTTGCTGAGCATGTAGATACAGTTGCACCAAGTATAGAATGTATCTCAACTTTTCAATACTTATATTTGGCAGTAAATTCTATATTATTAGTTTCAGTGCTTTCAGTACATTATAAAGATTTATTGCACTGTCTGTTGATGCATTTTGCTGTATTTTGTTGACAACTGAAGAGTTCTGTGCAGAGGCCAAGTAAAAAAAAAAGAACAGACTTAGTTCAGTTGTAAAAATGTAGAAATATCTATTCTATGAAAAACATTTGGCATTAAAGATGATGAGTGTTTTTAATGTATGTCCTGATTATCAATGTGATACTGAGTATCATGATACTAGACAGTGTCAAAATGTTATCATGACCCAATTCCTAGGTATCATCATATCAGAGCATTGACTTGCAGCATGTTTTATTACAAACGGCCCTGTTTAGTTGTGATAATGCAGTTTGTGAAGTCATTGTACTTGTTTTTGAAATATCTGTCTATTAATTATTTTTGTCTGTTCCAACTTAACAAATTACGGAAAAACAAAATATTAAAATCTGTAGTGATCTAGGTCACAATTACGTTCCTAATTACTGATGAAGCTCCTTTCTCATTGTGTTCAAAGCTAGTGACAGCAGGAGCAATGCAGGCTTTCCACAAACTCTTCAGTGGCAAACCGAAGGCCTCCTCCATGTCTGCAGAGCTGAATGCACAGATCATCACAGTAAATATCCCTTCTCAAGCACACGTTCTGTCTTTGAAGTTGGGATGAGTGGTTTATTCATATATACAGAGCATTGTGAAAAAGTTCACTGTTCATCATTTAATGTCATTTTATATTTGTTACAGGTGAAATGACTTATTTCAAGCTTGTTTTACTGTTCAGTATGACTTTATAGCTAAATTACTATTCAACCAGTATCAACATTAAAACTTAGAGGTTCGAAATGTTAATATATATGTAATTAAATTAACCTTTTTGAGATTGTCTAGTATGGATATTTTAGCCCATTTTATTATAAGATAAGGTAATACGTTTATTTTTATTTTTATTTGACTTGCACAAAAACAGTATCTCTGTTAAAACATTAAATATCACAACACAAGACATACGTTTGCTCGCATTAAAGCACCTTGATAATTTTAAGTGTTTATGTAAAGCATATGTAGTTTAAAATAAAATAAATGAACCAAACTGTGTAATGAAAGTGAAGTTGTGTAATTATAATACATTTTGAATGAGCATTTGTTGTTTTATGTTAAGTGGATCATACCAAACTCAAAGCTTAGTCAGTAAATACATTGAACAGAGGTGAAAAGCACCATCACATCACTCAGCAAGACTGTCAGTGAGTCCTGTCTGAAGAATGAGTGTTTTATTAATTACACTGCCTGATTCAGGCAAGAGTAACAAAAATAAATAAAAAACAGTCGATATCAATCAGAAGTCCACTCCAGCACATTCATGTCAAATTGGATCTATTACAGATCTAATAAACATGGATACAGTCCTGTTCCTTCAGTTACATTTAATTCATATAATTCAGATATTTGAATGGTTGAATTCAAATGATTGAATAATTGAAGTCATTGAATTAAATAAAACTAAACATTTGTGTTGTGGCTGCAGATTCAAATAGCTGAAAAATGTTAAACTTTATTATTCCTGTCTTTCTCACTGTTAGGCTTTGTATGACTACGTCCCCAGTGAAAACGACCTACAACCCCTACTAGCCTGGCTCGCAGTCATGGAGAAAGCTCATGTCCATCTCTCCAGGTGTGTGTGTGTGTGTGTGTGTGTGTGTGTGCGCGCGCGCGCGTGTGTGTGTGTGTGTGACCTCAGTGAAGTAAATGCTGATGTCTGTGATGTTCAGCTTACAGAGTTCTCTAAGCCTTGGTCATCTCCCTCGTCTCTTCTCTACGGCCATGTCCTGCCTCCTGTCCCCACATACACAGGTTGTCTCTGCTGCCACACAGACCCTAAAGGTGAGCTTAGAGCTTTTGTGGTTCCCCACTTTATTTTTTTAGTTTTTCTGTATAATTCAACTCGCTGAATTCTGCAGAATTGAACAGTTGCTTACAATTTAAAAAAAATTCTTAGACTCTCATCAATGAGTGTGTGGCCCCTCATATGTCAGAGATTGGACCAGTTTTACCCAGCACCTCTACTGGCAATGGACTTAACGTCTGTAAGATGTTTCGGTGAGTTTGTGGAGTGATGTGCAAATATTAAACTTTTTAATTTTTTACAAAGGTAACATCACAAATGCATTTTTTCTTGCTTATACTGTTGTGTCTTACAGTGTCGTGGAAGAGGGCCTATCATACCGCTTTCACGCGTCCTGGCCGTTTGTGTTGCAGATTCTTGGCTGCTTCTACAGAGCGGCAGGGAAAGAGGCCCATCTTATAATGACTAAGGTAAGAGCTCAGCTGCCATTCCAACCAGACTCTGCACATTTGACATCTTGCTGCAGTCCAGCGTGTTGAACATTGTAAGCGTTGATGGCTTGTGAAAGAATGAAACTTGTTCAGCTTTGAGAGGATGTTCAAAGACTCCCATGAATTACTGTTTTATTCACAGTAGATGTTCCATTCAGCCGATTCTCTGATAAGCTACTGCTGCTGATCACAGTCTAAATGTTGAAGTGTTTGTGTCTGTTTTTCAGAGTTTGCAGTCCCTCAGTGACCTGCGGGCCACCCCACGGTTCCCCTTCTGTGGAGAGGTGGACCTTGCTGTTGGAGGTGCTGTGGAAAGCATGGGTCCACAGGTTGTCCTGAGTGCAGTGCCACTACTGATCACTGGCACAGAGTAAGACATGAGACCAGAGTTACCCCTGAAACAGGGGTACAGCATGTGTACATTACAACATGATGTGCTGAGTAATTTATCAGTATTAAAAACGCTTCACTAAAGACTGTTTGTTTAGGACAGCCTTCTGAAATTTTTGTTTTTTAATGCTTAATGTTTTAAGGTGATCCACTGACTGGCTTTTCAATGGCTGATACCAATATTTATAGAACAGGCTGGCTTAAGACTGATATGTTTGTGTGTTTTTGCATCTGTTGTAATATAAATAATTGTTGATGGTTGATGACTGGTGCATCAGTTATGTTTTTGTCTGGTCATAGAGGGGTGAAATTGTCACTAGGTGGTACTCTGACATTGTTCTACAACAGCCACACTGATAAGGGCGCCTGCAGATGTGCCTGTTAATGAGCCATTTTTTGTTTCTCAGCCTCGACAGTGCAAGTTGATAGTTTAAAAATCATTAGCTGACTGTTTAATAGGCCTACAGCTACCCAGATAACAATGAATGAATTGCCCAAATATTGCCCACATTTGGCCTTGACTGACTGCATTGACTTGGGGTGAGTTTGGCTGCCACAGCTCAGCCACAAGTCAACCTTATATAGGCCGGATATCAGGCGTGTTAACCCAAGTCAAACCCGACTCATGATGTTTGGCCAACGTCTGGCACACACAGTGCACACTGTAACCTAAGGCAAGCCTGGCTCATGACATATGGCCCACTTTTGACCAACAGAACACTTGCCTATGCCATAACAGAGCTGTAAGTGGCAAATGTGGCACAGATTAGGCTCAGATCGGTCTGCTATCTGTGTAGGGATAACAGGTTTGTGTATTTTCAGTGATGACATGGAGTTCCCGCGCAGTTGGCTCATTCCTGTCATTAGAGATCATGTGAAGAACACTCAGCTGGCGTACTTCACCTCTTATATCCTTCCACTGGCATCAACACTAAAACAGAAAGGTCAGTGGCTTACAAACACATCACATTTTCTTTTGTGTTGCCCTGTACGTGTAATGTTTTTGAATGTTTTTTACCTTGATTTTCTCCTCAGTTAATGTGGTCGCCAATTAACATGTCCATTTGTTGACTGTCCCGATCACTTATGTCTCTGACTCTAGGAGGGTGCAGACTAACACAGGCCTCCTCCGATGCATGTGAAGTCGAGCTCCACCTCTTTTCAAACTGCGCCTTAGTCCACCGAGCCACCTGGGCCCAAATATTTTAATGTTTTGATATAGTAGCTAATACTGAATGTTTTAAACCTGCAGTGACTTTTGTTTTCAGCTGATGAGTTGGAGCAGTCAGGACAGAAGCTGGTGGCAAAAGTATATCAGACTTTACAGTTACAGGTAACCGTATGCAAGCATCTTTTTTCTGTTTTTCAATAGTCATCAGAAAGTGTTTAGTTTGGTTGTAATATTCATTTATGATTATTAATACGTCTCACTCAGCTTTGGACTATGCTTCCTGGGTTCTGCACTAAGCCTACAGACATGGTCAGCTCCTTTAAGTGCATTGCTCGATCTCTGGGCATGGCCATCACTGAGCGCCCAGACCTCCGTATGTGCATCTACCAATCTCTACGCACCCTCATCTACAAAAGTTGTCAAACAGGTCAGTTGCTACTTGACAGTTGAATGACATTTGGTGTGTGATGGTGGTCTTCATTATACACAGTCAAGAACCCGTGGCTTGGAGTGTTTGCTCAATGGTAATCCCTGACACTTTTTCTAGTTCCTCCTGTGTTCATTATAGTCTAACTGGTCCACCATTGATCTGTATACTTGATTGAGGCATTGTTCCACTCTTGCATCAGTGACTGGTGGGGCATCACTGCTATGCTGTTGGCACTCAATGTATGAGAAGTCCATTATCAGTACAGCTTCACTACAGTGGCTCTAGAACATTACACAAACTTAGCAGTTTCCAAGATGTTACCATTTCTGGTACCCTATTATCATGCCCTTTTAGAAATCCGTCAGATTGCATTCTTTGCCCATGATTGTTTTGCACGCTGCTACAACTAATTATTGTTCTCACTTACTTATACATGTAGCAAACCCTGGCACATGACCTCTGTGATGTCTCGTGCTAGTTGATTACAAACCAGGAGTGGGCTTAAAAATAAATTTTTCGATTCAAATTGATCTTCATTTGAATGATCCGATATCGATTCATATAAACACAAAATCAGTCTTTTAAATTAGCCCATTTTCACCGTGTTTGTGTAAATCTTTAACCCCTTATAATCTTGTGTGACCAGCTGTTGTTTTTTATGTGGGAACTGTCCTGCAAGTGTGGCTGGAGCTTGAGTGAAGGCGCTTATGGTCTATATTTTGGGACATCCTCAGACCTCAGAATGAGTTTCTAATTCACCCAAATCCCTAAAGTTTGTGAGTTGGTGAATCAGAAAGTAAAGAGTAATGTTATTTCTTTTGCAGAAGAAGAGAAGGCTGAAATGGGTCGCTTTGCCAAGAACTTCCTGCCCATTCTGTTTAATGTGCACACCCAGCAGCCCGTACCTGGAGAGATTGACCCATCCAGGCTGGCTGTACTTGACACTATCAGAGCCTATTTGACTGTCACTGACCAGAAGGTGATCAGCATATTGATTTATATTTTTATCCATTTTATTTGGCCATTTAAGTATATTTGAAATAGTTATTTTAAAGTGAAATTGTATTGAATGGCAAGTAGTCTTGTCTATGTACTCAGTGATGTTTTACATCATTAATATTTACTAGAATTATTACTTTACTTTGTTTTTTGTCTCCTGCAATTTGTATAACAAAACATTTTTTTTCTAATCTTTCAGATGGTGAGCTCATTTCTGCAGAAAGCCGTGGAGAGACTCGCCAGTCCTGACAGCTCGGAGTTTACACGGTAACTTGATTTTTTCATATGGTTACATACAATCACTAACTGCTTCACTAAGCGGCTGCCCTGCCAGCAGTGCTGGGACCTGAATTTCCCGCAAGGGATTAATTATTTAATTATTAATTAATTAATATATCTATATACTTTGTATTATTTTATCAGCTCCACTGACCATATAGTGCACATTGTAGTTCTACAACTACAGACTGTAGTCCACCTGTTTCGCTGTAAACTTTCACCCTGTTCTTCAATGGTGAGGACCACCACAGATCAGGTATTATTTGGGTTGTGGATCACTGAGTACTGCAATGACAGTAATGTGGTGGTGGTGTTAGTGTGTGTTGTTAGCATGAGTGAATCAGACACAGCTGACCTGCTGGAGATTTTAAACACTGTTAGCCTGCTGTGCACTTTGGTAGACATCCCATTACCAGTGCAACACACACTAACACACCACCACCGCATCAGTGTCACGGCAGTGCAGAGAGTGATCCACCACCCAAATTCTACCTGCCCTGTGGTGGTCCTCATCTTTAAAGAACAGGATGAAATGAGGTTAATAAAGTACACAGAGAAACACATGGACTACATTCTGTAATTGCAGAACTACAAAGTGCATCTATATGGTCAGTGGAGCTGATAAAATATATAATATTTTAAAAATGTTTTTTCCTCTTTTACACAGGCTTAGTGTAATGGATTTAGTGGTAACAATGGCTGCATTTGTGGATGAAGCAAGTATGACGGAAACCTACAAACTAATCAAACCTTTCTTGGAGGTAGGAGGAATCTGTGCACATTTTCTTTTAGATTTTACTTTTTCTCTTTATATATTGGTGCTGATGTTTGTTTTTGACCATCTGCCCAGAGTAAGGATTCTGGTATCCAGAAGAAGGCATACAGAGTACTTGAGGAGATGTGTGGCGGTGAAGGAGAACCCTGTAAGAATTTTGTCCTGACCAATCTAGAACAACTCAAACTGGCTTTGTTGGACAGCCTGAAGAGTGCATCTTCACCTGCCAAAAGAGTAAGGGCTCAGTGAGGACATAACCAACTGAATGCTCATGTAGAAGTGCTGAAATGTAGCTGACTTCTTATTGCTCTGTTTTTGTACAGCCCAGACTGAAGTGCCTTACTCATATTGTAAAACAACTAAATGAAGAACACAAAGACTTTATCACTACTCTGCTTCCTGAGGTACTGCACATACAACATTCCATATGGGGAAAATAAGTATTTGATACACTGCCGATTTTGCAATTGTTCCTGCCTACAAAGAATGGAGAGGCCTGTAATTTTTTATTGTAGGTACACGGACGGAATTAAAAAAAAAATTATCCAGACAAAATAAATAATTAATTTGCATTTAATTGCATGAAATAAGTGTTTGATCACTGACCAACCAACAAGAGTTTTGGCTCTCACAGACCTGTTAGTTTTTCTTTAAGAAGCTCTTCTATTCTGCACTATTACCTGTATAAGACACCTGTCCACAGACTCAATCAATCACACTCCAACCTCTCCACCATGGCCAAGACCAAAGAGCTGTCTAAGGATACCTGGGACAAAATTGTAGACCTGCACAATCCTGGGATGGGCTACAGGACAGTAGGCAAGTAGGTTGGTGAGAAGGCAGCAACAACTGTTGGCGCAGTTATTAGAAAATGGAAGGAACACTTGATGACTGTCAATTTTCCTTGATCTGGGTCTCCATGCAAAATCTCGCCTAGTGGGGCATGCCATCTGAGAAGGGTCTGGTCTATGACTTGGCACCACATTCTCAAAGAAGACCATTAGTAACACATTACGCAGTCATCGTTTAAAATCCTGAAAGGTCCCCCTGCTCACGCCAGCACATGTCCAGGCCCGTTTGAAGTTCGCCAATGACCATCTGGATGATCCTGGAGAAGGCCATGTGGTCAGATGAGACCAAAATGGAGCTTTTTGGTATCAACTCCACTCGCCGTGTTTGGAGGAAGAAGAAAGATGCCTACAACCCCAAGAACACCGTCCAGACTATGAAGCATAAGGGTGGAAATTCCATATTTTGGGGGTGCTTTTCTGCAAAGGGGACAGGACGACTGCGCTGTATTGAAGTGACGGTAGATGGGCTTATGTATGGGGTCATGTGAGATTTTGTCCAACAACCTCTTTCCCTCAGTAAGCGCATTGAAGATGGGTTGTGGCTGGGACAGGTGTCTTTTATACAATTGATACAGGTAATGAGTGCAGAATAGGAGGGCTTCTTAAAGAAAAACAAGTAGGTCTGTGAGAGCCTGGATTCTTGCTGATTGGTAGGTGGTCAAATACTTATTTCATGCAATAAAATGCAAATTAATTATTTAAAAATCATAATGTGATTATCTGATTTTTTTTAGTTTCCGTTGAAGTGTACCTACAATAAAAATGACAGACCTCTCCTTTCTTTGTAGATGGGAAAACTTGCAAAACCAGCAGTGTATCAATTATTTCCCCCACTGTATGTCTGTTGAGTTGCTCATGATGCTGTGTCTCCTCTGCTAGGTCATTGTTTGCACAAAGGAAGTGTCTGTTGGAGCCCGTAAAACTGCCTACACCCTTCTGGTAGAGATTGGCAATGCCTTTATTCGATTCTGCGGCAACTCCAAGGGTAGGTTATCTCCTTTAAGCATAACAGTTTATCTATAAACAGGGTTTCAAATTAAATCAGCAGTTTCTGGACAGTGAGAGCAGTGAATGGAAATGTTGCAAATTTTTATTACGCAGTGTTTAAGGTCAGAGAGACTGCAGAATTTTTTTTAAAATAAATGTTATGAACACAGTCACACCATAATGGTGAACTCATTACATTACATATCACTCTCATGGTTTTTCTGTGGTCTTAAGTCATATCTCCTATTGTATCAAGCTTATGCAAAGCAACAGATGACTTGCAGTCATTTGTTTACATAAACCATAAATGTTGACTTTGGGTTTGCCTTCATTGTGGATTTCTGCACAATCATAACATGTGGTCTTTTTCATTATGTGGTAATCAAGTAATAGACTCGACCCAGAATGCCTCATTATAGCTCTCTTCTGGCTGTAGATCTGTTTATTAATATATTACAGAAACAGATCTGTCTGGCTGCCTAGACTGGCATATTGAATGGCAGAGAATCAAGAAATGCATAATCATGGTGGCACAAAAAGCTATGTGTTCATTATATGAGATGCCAAAGACTTTTGTACATTAGTCTAGTTATGTATCAAAAAATTTGAATATCATTAAAAAGTTTGTTCATAATTTAATTCAAAAATGAAAACTGTTGTGTTAATGTTAAGTATGGCTTACAGCTCATGAATTTTTATGGCCAGTCAACATCATGGTCAACACAATTAACATTATGGTTAGTAGCATTTTTGGCACTGTGGGTAGTTCTTAAATCCTGCTGGAGCAGATGGAAGCATGAATCAATCAATCAATCAAAATTTATTTATATAGCGCTTTTTACAATGGGCGTTGTCACAAAGCAGCTTTACATATTTAATATCAAACAAACTGAATCTAAGCCCGATGTGAGCAAGCTGAAGGCAACAGTGACAAGGAAAAACTTCCTCAAGGCTGGAGGAAGAAACCTTGGGAGGAACCAGACTCACAAAGGGGATCCATCCTCCTCTGATCAAACTACTGACACAGATTTACATCCTTAGTTAAATCTGACATTATGCTATAGTATAAAACAATAATGATATTAATAATAGTGATCATTGCATTCATATTATGTATCATAATTTAAAATGCAGTAGCATTAGAGCTTTAGTCCAATGTAAGAGAGCAGCAGGTCTGGTGTCAACCTCAGGAAAACCCAACTCGGAGCAGGAGGAGTTGACCGCAGTAGGTGTAATGGAACTGGTGGTCTGTTGACTACAGGAGAATTCAGCCATCAAATCCCTTCAGTGGCCATTTCCTCAGAAAAGAGAGAAGAAAACAAACAGCAAACAGAAACAATTAGGCTGAGTGCAGTAGAAAACATGTGAATATTTGCATTGAGATTGCATCCAGTCGAGCTGGCTGGGAGAAAGAAAACCAGAAAGAACAGATATTAGTGTGTCATCAGACCAGACAGGTATCCATCCATATCGCCATCATCAACCTCCAGCATGTTGGCACAATAACGCAGAGTATCTGAGATTTCTGCAGCTCCCCGTGTTCATGAAGTCCTGTAACGACAATAACTGGAAAGGAGAGGTTAATTACAAAAAGCTAAACTGAACAGGTGGGTTTTGAGTCTCGATTTAAAAGTAGAGACTGTCTGCATCCTGAACACTAGCTGGAAGAGAATTCCACAATTGTGCCGCTATATAGGAGAAGGCTTTTCCCCCGGATGATGCCTTATGAATTCTCGGAACTAGTAAGAGACCGGCACCCTGGGATCTGAGTAATCTTGGTGGGTCATAGCGTGTGATAAGCTCTTGCAGGTATTCAGGGGCGAGACCATGCAGGGATTTATATGTTAATAAAATGATTTTGTAATCAATACGATATTTAACCGCAAGCCAATGTAGGGTTGATGAGACTGGACACAATGAAGTGCTCTAAAATCTTCAGGTAGGTGGGGGTGTTGACTTTGTACCTGATAAAACAGTGTGCCAACACCAGCAGATACCATGGCACTTGAAACCATCACAGACACCTTGGATTCTGTCTCTCCACTTTTCCTCCAGACTGTAGGAGCTGATTTACAAATGAAATACAAAACTGACTTTCATCTCAAAAGAGAACTTAAGACAAAACAACTTTTTTCTTTTGTTTTTTTGTTTGCCCACATCGGATACTTCTGATGTCTCTGATTCATGAGAGTCTTGATATTAGGAATGTGGCAGTTGTAGCCCAATAGATACAGTCTTTATTGTTTTGAAGAGTAATTTACTCAAACTGGAAATTTTAATATTCAAACTCCTTTAGATCCTGACTTTGTTTTTTATGAGCTGTAAGTCATTCGGATTAACATTAAAATAAAAAAGGCTTGAAATGTCAATGTAATGAAGATGAAAAGACCTCAGATCATCAGTTTACCTTTTTTGAATGAAAAAATACAATATTGTAATGGTTTAATGTATGACTGTATATGTAATTTAATTGAATGGAAAAGCACCATGTATACTGTTTGAATTAATCCTGAAATATAAATATTCTGCCCATCAGATGCCATGAATGAGTACTTGGGCCATGTGTATGTTGGACTCACTGGATCAGTTACAATGATTACCTGCACAGTGCTGGCACTCACCAGGCTTGCTTATCAGTACAAAGGTAAGCAGAACATGGTTTATTTATTTGACTTTTTTTGTTCTTTTAATTGTAGTAATGGTATGGAGGTACTGTGAGTGACTAATTTAACTCAATTTAATTCAGACATCATAGACGTGTCATCACTGGAACAGCTGCTGCACAATGTATGCCTGCTGCTCACCTGCAGGACACGGGAGATCGTCAAAGCCTCTATGGCCTTTATCAAAGTCATCCTCTTTGTACTGGATGTGAAGGTTCTAGCCAGCCATGTGCCGGTCATTGTAAGTTTAGAAGCCAAATCAGGGAGCTCTGGGAATAAGCAGCACTTATGAATTATTTTTAAATGCTTTACTCTTTGATGTATTCAGTGTTTAAAGTTTTTATATGTGTATATTTTTTCTCCTCTCAGGTGGAAGGTATCAGTAGCATGAAAGAAGATATGAGAAGACACTGCAGGACAAAGCTTAAGAACATTTTCACTAAATTAATCCGCAAGTTTGGGTGTGTAGCTAAAGTATTTTCAAAGTGACTGATATAATAGTGCAACTCTAAAAACTAGAATGTGTTCATAATTTAATTCAGAATTAAACTGAGTATATTTAATATTATTTACATGGAAAGTGACATATTTCAATTAATTTTGGTTTCAGTGTTGATACTGTTTGAATAATTTACTCAAACTCGAAATTAAATATTCTAATAGTTTAAGATACTGGATTCAAGACTAAAGAGCTATAAACCAAACTGATTAACAATAAAACAAAAAAAGGCTTAATATTTTTTTTGTGTGATTTTGAAAATGTTTGCATTTTTTAATTGAATTAAAAACGGCAACAAACTTTTTTTAAATATTATTTTTGTTCACTGTACGTGTCAATCTAAACTGTGCCTGGACTGTCTCTGTCTCTTTCAGCTTTGAGCTGGTGAAAAGTATGTTACCTGTGGAATTTCACAAGGTTCTGGCTAACATCCGTAAAGTTGAGGCCAGAGCAAAGAGACGCAAGCTTCTCAGCAAGACTGAGGAGGACGAGTCAGAAAGCGAGGATAACGCACCTAAAGCCAAGACTGATAGGTATGCTCACCACACCTCCTGTCTGAAAAGTTTAGAGCTTGTGTGGATGTGTATTATGATGAACATTCATTTAGTTTCATTAGCATAGGCCATGGTCAGCTGCAGTTATGGAAATAAAATGGGGAAATATTTTCTTATCCAATACAAGACCATTTGAAACTACTGAAGATTTCTGTTGTTAATATTAACTAATTAATTATGGAGATGGTTATTCCATCTCTTCATTCAGTTTGTGAGAAGCAGGTTTTTATGGTACAATGAATAGTATAAAATGTATAACTTTGTGTTGGAATAACTCTGTGCTTCATGTGATTTGTCATAAAGCAATATACTCAGTGGTCACTTCATTAAGTACTACAACTCATTATCCATTTTATCAGCTCCACTATCTCTTGTCATTGTCGCTCTCGTGTGTGTGTGTGTGTGTATGTATATACAATATATAAAATCTGTCTTCATCTTGATCTCTATCTCTATATGTAACTGTATCTCTCTCGGTCTTCTCTCATTATATATCTGTCTTGGTCTCTATCTCTGTCTCTGTGTTTGTAAGCACAATAGCAACAAAGTGACATCACATTTTTTGTAAAGACTGTTGATTTAAAATCTATTATGTAATATTCAGACCATTTTTGTTTAACATTGAGAGTCGGTGTACTTTAAATATTGCCACCTTTTAGCAAGCATACCTCCCACAGAAACAATCCCCGGTTTTGTTGAGCTTGTGCAAATTGACATGTCTTGGTGTTCTTCCATATCTTTAGGCAAATACGTTTACCTTCTCATATAATATTAATAATTGCAGTCCTGATAAGAGATATAAGGAAGTGCTGATGTCCCTGTTTACCCCTTTGCTCTGTACCTGCAGTATTGAGGATATCCTGGCAGAGACGGACTCTGAAGACTCTGAGGATGAGAAGCCAAAGAAGGGCCAGAAGAAGATGATTAAGAAGAAGGCACAGGCCTGGCTGAAAGAGGGCATGTCTGATGATCCACTCAACTTCCTTGACCCCAAGGCATCCCAGAGAGTACTTGGTAAAGATCCTTTTTCCATGTGTGATTAAGGGTCATTTCATAAAGCTTTTTGTCATGAGGAGTTATAGCTATGAACAGTTGACTTTTGCTCTGGTTGTCCAGCTACTGTGATGAGCAGTGTGTCTTTCCTATAAGCTTTTCAGATGTTTTATTTATTTAACCTTTAAGCTGGCAATTCAATAAGAAAAAATCCTATTTACAATGGCAGCCTTATAAGCTGCAAGTGCCACGTGAGGAACAAGGAAAATACAGAACATGAATAACAGGGGAGACGAAGGGGGGGAGAAACCAGAATCAATTAAAATTGCATTCAGCAGTCAGTTAATGGATAAAACAAGTGCATGTGTCAAAAGTACCTCCTTATACACTGCTCAAAAAAATAAAGGGAACACAAAAAAAAAAACATCCTAGATCTCAATGAATAAAATACTCCAGTTGAAAATCTTTATTTATTACATAGTGGAATGTGCTAAGAACAAAATGACATAAAAATGTCATCAATGTAATTCAAAATTATTATCCCTTGGAGGTCTGGATTTGGAATCATACTCAAAATCTCATACCACCCTCATGGAGTCTGTTTCTGACAGTTTGAGCAGAAACATGGATATTAGTGGCCTGCTGGAGCTCATTTTCAGGGCTCTGGCTCTGCTCCTCCTGTTCTGCACAAAGGAGGAGGTAGCAGTCCAGCTGCTGGGTTGTTGCCCTCCTACGACCCCCTCCATGTCTCCTGGTGTACTGGCCTGTCTCCTGGTATCTGCTCCATGCTCTGGACACTGTGCTGACAGACACAGCAAACCTTCTTGCCGCAGCTCACATTGATGTGCCATCCTGGATGAGCTGCACTACCTGAGCAACTTCTGTGGGTTGTAGACATCGCCTCATGCTACCTCTATGGTGAGAGAACTGACAGAATGCAAAAGTGACCAAAACATCAGCCAGAAAGGATGAGTACAGAGAAAAGGTCTGTGGTCACCACCTGCAGAACCACTCCTGTATAGGGGTTGTCTTGCTAATTGTCTCTCATTTCTACCTGTTGTCTGTTCCATTTGCACAACAGCAGGTAAAATTGATTCACTATCAGTGTTGCTTCCTAACTGGACAGGTTGGTTTCACAGAAGTGTGGTTGACTTGGAGTTACATTGTGTTGTTTAAGTGTTCCCTTTATTTTTTTTGAGCAGTGTATATTTCTTAAAATTAGAAATTGAGAGAAAAGATTCCAGTTTAATGTTTTCTGAAGTGTGCTGTGGGATTGCAGACTGAAATGAAGAGGAGCCATAAGAAGTGTTTGTCATTTTAAGTGTGATGTAAAGGGAGGAGCAGGTATTGTGTATAGGAGATACTGGCTGTAGTAGGGTTAATTTGTAATATGTGTAAAGAGGGACAGTTAACCAGGGAGTAAACAGAGCAGTGATGTGTTCCAAAACTAAGATTTGTAATAAAACGGTTGACAGAAAAACATCCAGTTTCAGAACCTTTAAATGACAGTCTGCAAACTGCTTTAACATAATCGGAGGAAGAAGTCATTTAAACCACAGTATTGTTTTTGTTTAGCCACCAACCCTGACTTCAAGAAGACAACGAAGGTTGAGCACGGGTTTAAGGTGACATCAGATGGGCGTTTGATCATTAAGGAAGATGATGATGACAACAATGACAACAGAAATAAAGGTAAAGTAATCTTATGTGATTATTTCTCTCAGGCTGAATTTCTCAGACCTGTTCTAGCGCATCTCAAAAAATTAGAATATTGGAACAACATGCATAATTTATTTATTTATACAATAAAATTGTATCATTTATTGTTGTGTATAATTTATTTAAAATTGTAAACAATTTTATAATCATTACACAAATGATGACGTCAAACCCTTTTTGTTTTACTGTTGATAAGTTTGATTTATAGCTCATAAATCATAAACCCAGAATCTCAAAATATTAGAATAAATTTCTATAATTTTATAAATATAAAAATGTATTTCAAACAGCATCATATCAAATATGTCTCTTTACATCTAATGAATATTGAACAATTTGTTCTTTTAAATAAAGTTTTTAACAACTTTTTAACAATATTCTTATTTTTGGATTGTACACTAGTACATGATCATGTTTGGTTTTTTTTGTTTTTTTTTTCTCCAGATGATGACAATGAAATTGATGATATTCTACAAGAGGCTGGAGTCAAAACTGTGAGTATTTAGACTTTTGTGCTGTGTTGTACATGACCGTGCTAAAGAATGCTGAAATTTTTTTTTCTTTTCATAGAAAAAGACACAGAAGAGAAAAATGGCAGATGAAATGGAGGATAATATGGAGATAGAACCACATATGAAATACAAAGGTACAGCAATATAGTTCTCTTTGGGGGGGGGGAATAAATAAATAAAAAAAATATATATATATTCCCTCCTTCTGTTATTTGTATGATGCCAATTAATTATTATTTTTTGCTCAGCTGGTGGAATTGGGATCCATAGGCCTCTGGGAGCTGGAAGAGAAGAATCTGGGGCTAGTTACAAAGCGAAGGTAAAGTTGAAACTGCATTACATGATAGGATTGCATTACCTTGATAGGATGCACAGATCTACTTTCTAACCGTATTAAGTATGATTATATGACCAATCATTAAACCTGTGTATATAATTTTGTTACAGAAAGGAAAAGGTGACCTTAAGAAGAAGGGGTCATGTGATCCATATGCGTACATCCCTCTTAAGAAAGCACAGCTTAACCGCAGGTAAGAATGTCATTTAGTCTCTAAAGGGCAGCATCACTGTGTTGTAACTCTGAGTTTGATGTGGTCACTTTGTGTTTACAGGAAAAAGGCCAAGCTGCAGGGCCAGTTTAAGGGCATGGTCAGAGGAGCAAAGAAAGGAGCAATTTTGGGAAAGAAAATGCAGAAAAACAAGAGGAAAGCTTGAGGTGTTCAGTATTTCTGAACATGGAAGGACAATTTGTTAGAATTTTTTCTGTGATTTATCTCTGATTATCCTCCATCATCCTTGGTGTATAGAAATCTTTGCTACTGCTGAGTTTTCTGACTCCAGCCGGTCTGTTGACCTCATTAACACCTGATATGGAAGTTCCTTCTGAAGATTTGCCCCCACATAAGTGCTCATTCTGAGGACTGTCACGGGGTATTTTGTGTGATAAATGTATTTATGTCTTGCATATTTGGCAGTAAAATAAATGTTGCCAGAACTTAAGGAATGATGATCTGCAGTGTAGCCTGTTCCTTTTTTGCTTTTAAGGTTTTACAGTATTAGAGATTGTTATAAGGACTGGAGTTACATGAGGATGTGCTTCACCCTTGCTGTTCTCTATTTATATAATAGGATCATGTGAAACTGATTAAATACACTGACTGTATTGTAAAACTGCTGTAATAATAAGATGAATAATGGAGATGTCAATGAAAATAATGTTACACATGCACTACTCACAGTTAGGGATATTTGACTTTAGGGTGAAATTTCAGGATGCACTCTAACCTTTACAGGTGAACTTGATGAGACCTCAAAATTTTTGAATGCACATGTCCAACTGTTGAGTGTTTCAGTGCTTTTCGCACAACTTGCTTCTCTAACAAGGAGCTTAACAGCAAAATTCTCAACAGGTGTGTGAACCATGAGTCACCCAATAAATGTCCTGGTTTAATTAGAATGGGTATTTAAACAGTCCTCATCATACTGTTCACATTTTGACATCATGACACCAAGACAACACCTAACAACTGATCAACATGGAGGTCACATCATTAGGGAACAGCTGCAGTACCTCAAATGGAGTGGCCTGCACTTTCTCCAGACCTGAATCCCAGAGAAAACAGATCAGCTGAGTCGCTGTATAGAGGCTCATAACTCTACCCTAGAACCTCAATGACCTCAAGGTCCACCCTTCAAGAAGAGTGGGATGTCATGTCTTAATAAGTCGACTTGTGAACAGCATGAGACGTCCTTGTCAAGCAGTGATGCTCAAGGTCACATGACATAATGAGACATTGACATTTTTAATTGATTTATACACACCACTGTTGGCTTGTGTGTGTCAATAAATAGTTTGAGATGAAATCACCACCTAATGCTTCTACGTAAATGCCCTACTTTCATGATAAAATCAGTGTAGCATGAACTGTTGACATTTTCCAGAAATTTCACACAAAAGCCAAATATCCCTATCTTTTTGTGAGAAGTACGGTCAACAAGTGGAGAAAAGTACTTAAAAAATTTTTTTAACCAATTTTAATGAGGGAAAAAATTAAGGGGGTGGGGAGCTAGCACTGACTGTTTTTATAGTAAATGAAAAGTTTTGGGGTAAGGCACAGTGTTTTAGAAATGGTATACAAGATGATTGAATTTGACAGCATGGTTTGGAAGTCTGAAAAGTTTTTCAGGGTGAAAGGTCAAAATCCTGAAATGTCATTAGTAAGGTGCACAACTTGCAGCAATGTGTATATACACTCACTGGTCACTTCATTAGGTACACATGCTACACTCACTGACTTTTATCAGCTCCACTGATCATACAGGTGCACTTTGTAGTTCTACAATTACAGACTGTAGTTCATCTGTTTCTCTGTGTACTTTATTAGCCTCCTTTCACCTGTTCTTCTAATGGTGTTTGTGTGTTGTTTTTTAAACATGTCATCTTAGCTGTCCACTCTATTAGACACTTACCATGTTGCTCCACTTTGTAGATATAGAGACAGCAGCTCATCTGTTGCTGCACAGTTTTTGTCCTCTAGTCCTTCACTGGTTCTCACTGGATACTGCCTACAAGTCACTGTTGGTGCACTATTTTCACTCCAGCAGGGATACAGGTATTTAAAAACATCAGCAGCTCTGCTGTGTCTGATCCACTCAACACACAGTAAAATGTATAAAA
>BRDA01009293.1:22360-36479 GCA_036984385.1 Crenuchus spilurus | reverse complement strand
CACCAATTAATCGTGTTAGGATGTGACTTATTTAATGTCTTTAGATAGGATCATTCCTTTGTTTTCGAGAATTGTTTTTACCCCTGGTTTTGTAACGATAGGGATGTAAATCTGAAGAGATCATAAATTCTTAGAGCGAAATAGTCGTATTGTAACTAACACACTCAGACGAGAGGAGTTATGTCTTAGAGAGATAACAGGACAATGAGACCAAAAGTCGAGTGGAGTGTAGTAAAGTAACCCTAAACAGTCACCTGTCCTTACCGAGTTTTTGTCAAAAATTAGTGTTATCTTAGTGTGAACAAGATCCCGAGATACTTGAACTCCTCCACTTGAGGCAAGACTTCTCCACCCACCTGAAGAGGGCAAGCTACCCTTTTCCGGTCGAGAACTGTCCATTTTGAACTGTCCATTTTGATGTATGCAAATCATCATAAAATGATTCTATTGTGATTAAAAACTGTTTTTGAGCCATTCCTGTCCACTGACAAATCCCAATGAAATGATGTGAGGTGAGCTGAAAACCAGAGTAACAGGACAATAGAGAGATTCTGTATTGAGGAGAGCAGACTCACACAATCAATGTTATGCTGATAAAGCGAGATTCTTAAATACTAGAGAAGTCTAAATGTAGGGATAGCAATGTTTTGGTCCCCATTTTTGTTAAGAGCTTTTGTTTCCTTACTAGGATAGATTTCTGTAATTTATTCAGTGTAGGATTGTGCTAATTAACCACAAAACATCTTTTTTCACTTGTGAGACTAAAGGAAGCATTGATGCTGCCTTTTTTGTTGGATGCCCTGTGATAATGTCTGAGTGAGCATGTGCAAACAATACAACATACGTGGCTGAATTATAAACCTTTCCATATGGCTGGTTGTTAAAAATGGTAGTTTTTTGGTAGTGGTTATGATAAAGGATCTTATGGTAGTTTATAATAAGATATTAAGGGAACAAAAGAGCATGCTGGTCACAGACTGATGTCATTCTTAGGTGGCCTGATTGGCTTTGGCCTGCAATGCCCAGAAGATGACCCCCAAGAGGGCACAACACTTCACACACTCAGAAGCTCAGCTGTCAACCATAATTCTGTCCCTAAAATCATGGGGGTGGGACTGAGGGGCTGCAGTAATGCAGTTTGGGAAGAATGAGAACTGGTGAAAAATGCCCTTCCTCCACTGAGGAAATGCTTTGAGAAGAGCCACATTCTTACAAGCAGAGTGATTCATCATTGTCAGGAAGACTAAACTTTCAGAAGCTATTGTCAGGTTGTTTTTAGGGGTCCAAACATAACGATGACCTAAACAAAGGTATTCAAGCTTTACGCATCATTTACTAAGAAAAATGAAACGTTCCGTAATTCTGGAATCTTAAGACTTAGCACTTATTCCTAATTTCTAACAGAAAGACACAGCAGCAACTAAATATTATTTTATGTTGAATACTTATTTTGTAAAGTCATGAAAAATGCATACTGCTAAAGAAGTCATGACTTTTTGTGAGAGTAAAAATATAATAATTATTATTATATTAATATTAATATAATTATTAATAATGATATTAACATGACAATTTTCCAGCCTCTGTTTATACATTAAACATACTGTTTCTTGTTACTGTGCCTTTAAGGTGAAGATATGTAAATTATCTTTAGTCTAATTGGTTGCTCTGTATTGAGGCTCAAAACAGCAGTATGGGTTCAGTTTGAATCAGCCAATCTACACTGCTGTAGACTGGATATGTAAATATATGTAAATTCATTGGCTTCTGTGACATCACAAAAACATTTCAAAACAGGCTGTTATTGTAGCATAGTATACATAAATACACAGTGTGGACTGGGGAGTTAAGTATACAGTGGCTTGCAAATGTATTCATACCCCTTGAACTTTTTCACATTTTGTCACTTTACAACCACAAACGTAAATGTATTTTATTGAGATTTTAAATGATAGACCAACACAACGTACCACATAATTGTGAAGTGGAATGAAAATGATACATGGTTTTCAAAATTTTAATCAAATAAAAATCTTAAAAGTGTGACGTTCAATAAGTATTCAGTCCCCTGTACTCTGATACCTCTAAACAAAATCCATTAAAAAACAGAGAATAATGTGAAAAAAATTCAAAAAGGTAACTTGTCACATATTTTGATTAATGTAAAGTTTGATTTGAAGTGATTTCATGCCTTTTTTGTTTTAAAGTTGATCAGTATGGTTTACAGCTGCTGAGTTGGCTAATCAGTGAAGTACAGTAACATTATGGCCAGCAAACCATTTGGTAGTAGTTGTGGCAGTGTGTGCAGCTGGAAAAAGGAATTCAGCATCTCCATAAAGTTTGTCAACAGATGGAAGCATTAAGTGCTCTAAAATCTCCTGGTAGATGCTGAATTGACTTTGGACTTGATAAAACACAGTGAACCAACTCCAGCAGACGACTTGCCACCTGAAACCATCACAGAAACTGTACACTGGACTTCAGACATCTTGGATTGTGTGTCTCTCCACTCTTCCTCCAGACTCTAGGAGCTGATTTACAAATGAAATACAAAACTGACTTTCATCTGAAAAGAGGACTTTGGAGCTCTGAGTAACAGTCCAGTTCTTTTTCTCTTTAGTGCAGGTAACACACTTCTGATGTTGTCTCTGATTCAGGAATGTTGATATTAGGAATGTGGCAGTTGTAGCTCTGATAGATACACAGTATACTATTTGAATAGTCATTTACTTAAACTTTTAAATTATTAAATTTATAAGTAAAATAAATAAAATGTAAAAACTTTTTTAAGTATTAAATATTGTAATAATTTGATGCTGGATTTCTAATTAACAATATAAACATACTGATCAACATTAAAACTATAAAGGCTTTAAATATACTATATCTAATAAATATAAAATATGACACTTTTAGAATTAAATGATGAACAAAAATAAACTTTTTCACAATATTCTAATTTTCTGAAGAATGACTGTAGTTTGCCAACACACTCAACTCAGGAAATGCTCTTTAATTAGCTGATTAGCTGTGTGAAGGAGAAGAGAAGCTACTTTAGAAACAGCATTGATATAAATTACTGTCTAAAGTGTCACAAAGAAAATTTTGTGAATTCATATATTGTGTAAATCCAATAAATGGCAACTGCTAAACATTAGCTAGACAAATGCAGAGGTCCATTGAAGTCACTCCAATCAATCAGACTTAATATGATCCAGGCTGTGTTGACGTGGCCCTTTTCAACGTCTAATCGCAAGCAAAAGCACAACACTAACCAATGAATATTTGGCCAGCTTTAAGTCCACAGTCAAGGGGAGAATCTCCTCAAATCCATTTGAATTACTTTCACTCGAGTGGTAATGAGAGCAGCCGTCAGGGGGGTGACACTTTCTGCCATGCCATTTGATTACTCATCAGACAAACAGATGGAGAGTTTAAAGGCCATGAGCCCGACTGTGACAGAAGAGATTCCCTCCTTTTGTTCCAGATCCTAACAGCACTGGATCAAGGCTGGGCTATGGGACAGACAGCCTCACTTCTTTTTTATTTTTATGAGCCAGAGCAATGAGAGCACTTTCACTCACTGAGTGGACTGCAGTAGTAAACATCAAACCAGTACAAACAGCAAGTCACTCCTCAGCTAAACTGGAGCTATGTCAGCAGAGAGTGGACTTGTGCAAGGATATTATATTCAGCTGCTAATCCCATCTCACCCAAATTAAATCACTAACAGTGAAAATGTACTGCTACATCAATGAAGGGGTCAAATATCTATACAACAATGTGTTATTTTAAATCTCTTCATATTATATCCTTCATTTCAATGTAAGGTAACGTGCTGAGATTAGATTCTAGACCAGTTCTAATTATCCATTCAAGAATATATAGTATAATTATAGTATACACAGTCATATCAGAATCTTATGACCACATACCTAATAAGAATAACCACCCCTTGCTTGGAGTGTTCATTGGTGCTTCCTGACTTTCTTCGTTGCGTTCATTATAGAGGGCAACTGGTTCACTGTTCACTGACCACTTGCCAGAGTCGCTGTTCCACTATGGCATCAATGGGCACCACTGTTATGCCGCTAGGAGGCAGTCAATGTATGAGAAGCCCATTCTCCATACCCTACTATTATGCCTTTTTGGACATTATTCAAATCATGTCCTTTGCCCATGACGATCGTTTTACACTCTGTTACAACTGACTAGCTTGCTCACTTAATTATTTGTGCAGCAAACCCTGTGACATGGCATCTGTGACATCCCAAGTTCATTCTAGACTATGGGTTTTAATAATATTTTGATTTGACTGTGTAGTCGTATACAGGTGCATACTAGTTATAATATAATAATATATTAGTTATATTCCTTACACGTAAGGATTAATGAGTGTAATATTCGTTACACATAAAGTGACATTTCAATCACTTTGTTGTAATGTTGATACTGTTTGAATAGTAATTTACTCAAACCCAAAATTAAATATTCTAATCATTTGAGATGATTTCAGATTTTCATGAACTATAAGCCAAACTGATCAACTTTAAAACAAAAAAGGCTTGAAATACATCACTCTATTTGTAATTCATATAAAATGACAGTTTACCGTTTGGAATACAATTTACAACTTTTACAATATAATTTTTTAGATGCACTAGTATGATGGTTTTGCTGTACAATACACACAGATAAACATAAATTTTGTTTTAAAAATTGTAGTTATGGTGGGAGATAGTTTGAGGAACGTTTGGTTCCTGATTCTTCACCGCACACTTGATTTAATGTAATGAAGTAACGATGATGTAACCAGACATTGAATGATAACTACAAATAATACTGAACTGCCATGAGGAGAGATTTAGAAAGGGTTGAACAAGCATATTACCATATTAGATTAGATTAGATTAAACGTTTTGCTAATGTGATTGCATACAATGTAATGTAACCTATCCATGCAGTGAAACACACACACTAGTCAACACACTATGCTGTGAGAACATGTGCCCAAAGTGGTGGGCAGCCCTATACATGACATGAGGAGCAGTTGGGGGTTATGTGCCTTGCTCAAGGGCACTTCAGTCATCACCTGCCCGGGGATTGATCCAGTGACCTTCCAGTCACAAGACTAGATTCCTAACCACCAGGCCACGGATGCCCCTCCCCCTTCCCATTCCTTTATTATTAGCATTACTGCATATAAGCACTTCCTGCCCAAATATATAACCTTTGAATGCAACATTCTAGGTGAACATTGCATTATTATGGTATATATAATTCACTTTAATTTTCAGCTTATGTATTATTCTGCAATGTCTAGGCAAGTGTCCACATACAGGCCAGTGTTTTCCTGTAATATGGCTCATTGGTTCTTTTGATGAAGTAATCAGTACAGTAAAGGTCCAGACTGTGTGGAGTAATGTGCCAGGTGTGTTGTGCTAAGTGTGGTGTGATCTGACATGTTTCACTTTAGAAACTGCTGTTCAGCTGCTGCAGAAGCTTGAAGCCTGCTGTGGGCCATCCACAGTAGCTCAAACGCCATATGGGCTGATTTCTCTGTTTCCCTCCCCCTCCCTCTTTCTCTGTATCCTCCACCACATCTGCACAGTATTCATGATGTTCCATTCTCATTCGGTCCATATGCTCACCCTGGTGCAGGGCTGTTGCTGTGCTGCTCACCAAATTGTCCCATTCGCTGCAAACGAGTGATGGCTTCACACTTCTAGCCAGGCGGCCCTGAATTAATCACCTCCACCCCCCACAGTGGCCAGACAATGGCCCACCACAATAAAATGTAGGCCCTAAACCCTGCTCAGTGGCCCCATGTCACATTAGAGGGCTCTCTGTTTAATAAGGTGTTAAATCAGACCAGCCAGGATTTGCTTCAAGATGATCCAAAAAAAGAGAAGGAAATCAGTGATAAACTTTGAGTCACACCCTTTTCATTCTCAGTTTTATGTGAATGTAATGTTAACTGGCTAATCCATTCTGCTTGCCAGACTGGGTCATTTAACTTTTACATTCCACTGAGTCATCACCAACAGACATACAAAAACATGGCTCCCTACTTTTCCACAGATTTTCTTTGTCTTAGTGTTCGTGTTAAATGGCTAAACCCAGAGCATGCAAGGTTACTCACTTTCAACTGGATTGCCTTGTAAACAGGCCAGACAAAAGATCCAACAAAGACTCTTCGTGACAAGAAGCCCTTTCTTCAGCGGTAATAAAACAAACCTGTCACTTCTGCATTACAATGTGTGCACTGAAGCTTTCAAATAAAGAGTTTAACCTGAATGGCATCTGTGTTATATATTACTTATAAGTTGTACATGTTAATGCCAAGCATTAATAGTAACAAACAGCATTTCTTCTGCAGTTAAAGGCCTCCAAAGCTCTAAACGTGTTCAAAAGCAGGTTGATGGAGGGTTCTGGCTGCAGAAGTGTTCCATGTTACTTTGTGAACACATTAAAAGGTTGAAATGTACTGTTAGTCTGCCACTAAGGCATAAACAAAGACAGATAATTGATAACTTACTGATGAAAAAGCAGAATAATGCTGGACACATGTTTGTAATGTGCTGAAACTGTACTCACATCACAAACATATCACTGGTTCTAAACTAGATTAGTACCTTCTAAGCAGATTAATTACAAACTAACATGAATTTTCAGGCATTTATTGCATGTAACCACAATGTGACAAATAATCTGTTAACTAACAACTTTCATTCTGTTAAAATTGTATTCCAGTATTTATAGTCAACTTAGTCAACAAGGTCACTGTTACAACATGGTTTAATATTTTTTCTTCTCCAGAAATAAAAGCTGACATTCTCTGCAAATCTGTCTCATATCCTCATGTTTCAGTGTGAAGCAAAAATAGTAATTTCACTGTGCCAGTACCCATGTATATATGTTCAGTATATTAACATGTCTGCTCTTTATATTGTATTTATTCAACAGCCAAATAACCAGCCATCACTTTCCTGCAGGACTATATTTATATATTCTGGCAAAAGTCTGTAAAATAGGATAAAAATAAAGGAAAATAATAATGGTCAGTGTGGTAGTATCCCAACTCTGGGCCCCTAGCCAGTAGCAGAACTTTAAAACATACTTTCAAGCCTCAAATGGGTATAGAAAACACAGTAAAAGGACACATATAAAGTGATGGCCAAAAGTCAAAATGTTACATAAAAATACTTTATCTGAGCAGTAGATACTTCATTTTTGTACCGGTATGTGTAACACTGGTGTAAATACAAATACACTTCAATAGTAGAGACACACTGTTAGAAATGTTCCCTTTTTACTTTGTTGTAAACTTTATGGCAAATAAGGGGTTGTTTCATACTCTTGGTATAGCACATTATTTGATTAATGCTTTTACATATACATAAGCAAATGATTTTTCATTTAAGAATTTTAAAAGCTGGATTTGATTCTCTGGCCAAATACTATTATTTATACAACACGCTTAACTAGCAAAAAAATTGTAGAATGTTCTACTGTGTTTCAAGTGTTAAGCTAGCCCATATTATGAAAACACAAATTAACAACAGCCATTGGCCAATTTGGTAGAAAATAAATCTTGACTTGAAATTTGTCTTAAAAATCAGGATCAGTGCACCCCTAAATAAAAATAGTAAAAGTAAACAAAATGTGTTCTTTTCAGAAATCTTGTGAACTCCAGTCAATGTATGGATCTGTTCAACTCTTCCAGCAGAATTCCTGGTTTAATTTAATGAAGTATTTCTGATGGTAACTGAAAATACTAGATTTCCTCAAGGAGAGCACAAGAAATGGTTAAGCTGACATATTTCATACACATACACCCCAATGTACTGTATTAGTCTGCACTTCAACTTTTTATTATGGTTGCATATTGCAAAGCAATATTATATGATTTATATATGTCTTCTGTTGTCTTTGTAATATTACTTTTCTGCCAGATTTTTACTGCATTGTCCCACAGTTTTCAAGATGCTGACACTGTTCATCTCCAGACTGTTGGGTCTGATTGTGAGGTGTAGTTGCAGCTGTTTGATCCATAGTTTGCACACAGCAATGGATTTTTGCTTTTTTCTCATAGGAATGAATGGGGTGAAAAGTTTTAGCACCCTTCAAATGTAATGATGACACAGATACAATTACAACAGCTAACCAACCACATGGGGTCCCACAGCAACCACTTGGCAACATCTGAGCACCCACCTGAGAACATCATAGCAAATACCTAGCAACACCCCAGCAACCACTAAGCAACATTATGGCAACTGCATAGGAAATGTACTTTTCTTATTGTTCATAGGTTTGTGTGTTTCCAAGCAAACAAACACTTACTGCTCAAATAATAACTTTAAATAAATAACTTTTCTATAAATAAATGAATAAGTTAAATGGTGATAAAAAGCACAGAATAAGAAGAGCAAGTAGACTCGCAGACGGCAGGAAGTTTGTGAGTGTATACACTGTGTGTTGTATGAGGCAGCAGGGCTGAGGGGGCATTGTCCTGCAGGTGGGCAGGAAACACACAGCTCACTGTGTACATGCTCGAGCCAGTTTGAATGCTACAGCTGTTATCAGCCAAGCCCTCTTCTTTACTGAGTCTGCTGCCTTTCCCAACGCCTTTCAAAGCTCCTGCACAGTATACAGAGCAGCTGGGCACTGGCCCTTCCTCGCACAAGCAGTCCATTCTGCAGCACAGTTCAATAAGAGCAGAGTGAATCAGTTAAGTCCATCCACAGTGGTAGTGGACCAATGGCCTGCTAGGCTCAATGGACCCGGACTGTACAGCTCACAGTGCTCTGCCCCACATGAAAGATGTCTTTCATAGCCACGCAGATGTGTTGCCATGACGCAGTTTGTTGTGCTAGAATAACGCACTGAGAGATGCCTGGTCACAGAAATGGGATGCTAATGGACCTGAAGCAGAAGCTGTTCCGGAATAGCACTGCTCAATGTGGGAATTACAAACAGCTTGGAGGCTGCTAAACATTTCCTGTTCTCACTTATACTAAGCATGCTGGGAATGAAATCCGTCTTATTTCAGTCATTTGTTCATGAGAATACACACTAATGCATCTCAAAAAAGTTCACTTGTGTTCATCATTTAATTCCAAAAGGTAAACTGCCATAAGTTTTATTTTTGTTACATGTAAAGTGACACATTTCAAGCCTCTTTTGTATTGACACTGGTACTGTTTAAGTAGTAAGTTACTCAAATCGAAAAGACAAATTAAGACAAATTTCTGATTTTCATGAATTATAAACTGTATTGAGTAACAGTTCATGGCTTGAAATGTCATTTTACATGTAATGAACATGAAATATATGACAGTTTACTCTTTTGAATTAAATTAGGAACACAAACGTATTTTTTCATAATTTTCACTAGTATTTGCTGCTTATTCACAAAGTTCACAAATTTGACTTGAATTAAATAATGAATGATAATTCTCACTGTACATATGCTGTCTAAGAGTGGACACAATTAAATTATTTATAAATATTTCTGTAAATTATGGCATTATGTGCTTTTCTAGTACTATCAGCTGTTCTACAACACAGAACAATTGCATGTATCATACAGAAGACAAATTAAAGACAGCCTGCAATCAACCACAACCAAAAATTGCATTACCTTCACGGTAAGATGACTGTCCATTCTGCTATTTAGTCTAGTTAATATTTTTCTTTGTATTCCTTCTTAAACTGCTTGCTTCTGTAAATAATTAATTCATTATTTTTCACATCCTTTTAAAATGTTTTACTTTAGCATGTGTCGTCATTTGTTTCAAACTTCAAAAAGCCTAAATACTGATACACATATTGATGAACAGTACTACGGTCATATCTCCCACCTCTTTATCATCACATTTTCAGAACCACAGCATAAAAAAAAACATTTTTTGTATTTTTATTAAATACATTTTCTTTAGTGAACACAGAAACAGTGTGGAATTTCACATTCCACTGCAAAGTTAACCAAAAAGAGTAAAAGATACTTCATTTGACCAACTGTGCTCAACATAGAGCCAGAATAAACACTAAAGTAAGTAAGAAAAGCACAGGCCTTGCATAAACCACCATATAAGGCAATATAAGTAGGTTTGCTACTTCTTGGCATTTTAGCCAGATATTACTGCATTCCATGGATGGAGACTGAGGTATTTGATAGATATCACACTCAGACAAAGTCTGTTATGAGGTTCTGTGATGAAAAACATTATCCTCAGAAACATGTTGGATTTGTACCTGATCTCCAGGCTGGGGTCTCATGAGTGACACTTGGTCATATCCACGATGGAACAGAGCCCACAGAGCATCCAGTTTCCCCTGGACAGAGCACATACACACAGTGTGTGTTTGTAAGTAGAAGAAGAGATATTTTATGACTTCAGAGTGATGGATAATTGTAGCTGTGTCTAAAGCCTTGCAGAATTGTATTTGTAAAATTAGCCAATTAACTCTGCAAATAATTATGTCTTTACATATACAGTGTAACAAAATGTACATGACAGTTGTAACCTAAGACTTTTAATAAAATACCAGCAGAAATTTAATTTTATAGATCCAATATGATAACTGATAGTGAATTGATTGTTGCCAATACTGACATCATACAGGTAACTTATACTGTAATGTAAGACATTTTAATGTAAATAATGTACATAACTGTTGCTGGCATTGGTGGCCATTATTTATTATTATTTTATATATTTGAATTCATTAGCAAATAATATATTGATACCACATCTAAGTGCCATATCAAACATTTTATTTTTTGTTGTTTGTTGTTTGCATTGTTGTTCATAATTTAATGTTGATCAGTATCAGAAATCCAGAATCTCAAATTATCAAAATATTTCATTTTAATTTTCAACAACAAAACAAAAATAAGTCTAAATTATGAACACAAATGAACATTTTCACGATATTCAGATTTTTGCAGAGGCATTATATATCATGATTCCATACTTTTAAATTTAAACTGTTAATTTCAATCTACTCTGACATGTATAAAAAAATTGAGAGGTAAGGCCAAAAAGTTTAGAATGGTGTGGTATTTCAATGGCAAAGCACACAATCATTGATGGAATTCAATACCTTGATGGGAGTGTACCATCTCCTCTGTTGGGCAGACTGGTCTCTGGGCAGCCTCCTGGGTTTAAGCTCATATGGCTCAAACTCCTGCTCAGGCATCTTCACCACTGCATTTTTAGGCTTCTCCAGCTTAGCCCCTTCCTCTGTGGAGCCTTTATCACCCCAGCGCACCTACAAAACACCAGCAGAACTTCACAACCATCAAAAACTGGTAACATTATAAGAAAATGAAAATAAATCAATAACAATGTGTTCATGTAACATACCTTTGGATTAATTTGTCATTTTCATGTGACATGTTTTGAAATGACAGCAATGTTATGTTTGCATGTATTTATAATGACAATTGATCAGTGAAGCTTCTATTAATCTCAGCTCACGCTGTTAAACTGTCATGCCTAAATCCTGAGTAGCAGCATGTTTTTGACACTGGCAAAAGGCACACGAGGAGAATTCAAGTCACATTATATGTTCCTATAGCTACAGGGCTCATGACATCAGTTGTCACATTTGGCCTTTACAACCCTGTAGCCTCTGTTAACCCAAGTTAAACTATGTTAAACTTTACGTTGACTGCTAATGTGACTGGACAATACAGCACAGTGTTTCTATGGCAGAAATGCCTTTTTTACTGTTTACTGTCCTTTAATCAGTGGAATTTCTGTTTTGGAATACAATATAAAGACAAGATAAATGAAAAAGGCATTACCTCCATCCTTTTAATGCCTCCAACTCCTCTTCCACCATAGTATGAGGCATCCACTGTAGGCCATTTCTTCTTTGGCATCCCATCTTCATCATCAGACTCCTATAACAGTTTCAAAGATCTTAATAAAGATTAAATCATTGTTTCCGCAAATCTACTGATACGCCCAAGTCTAATCAAATTTGTGTTGTCTGTTCTGTTTTAGATTCACTGTTAGTGCACTCCCACGCAAACAGGATAAACACAAAGATGCATCCAAATAACACCAAAGACAAAAATAGCATCATTTTTGTGATTGCAAATCAAAGGGAAACTTCCACCCAGTAAATCTGTGGAGACAGAACTCCTTGTTTTTGGAGTTGGAGTAAGTGGCACAGATGCGCACTCTAAAGCCATTTCCACAAAGCTCTTTTATTTCACATCAGCCTCGCCTTTGACCTCAGGGAACAAAGCGAGCACAAGAGGGCCTTTCTGCATATTCATCTGCAAGGTCTGGATGTGTGTGTGTGTGTGTGTGTGTGTGTGTCAGCAAGGCTAGAGGGCAGCTTTCTCTCCTCACACTTGATTCCCAGTGCTGCTAATGCAGTCACTTCATAAGTCAAAGTGCCAATGGGCACCGGTGGATAAGGGCTGCCCACCGCTTCAGGCACAAATTCTCACAGCCTAGTGTTCACTAGTGTGTGTGTGTGTGTGTGTTTCACTGCACGAATGGGTTAAATGCGGAGGTCAAATTCCATTGTGTGAAAAATCACATTGGCTAAATTGGTTGATCTTAATCTTAATCTTAATACTAATAAGAGTCATCATGGAGTGAGCCAATATATATCCTTATGCTCATTTTAAATGTAAAAAAGATGCCTTAACCCCCTAAAATCCCAAGCTTATACTGATACCACTACCTACATCCTATAAAAATACAAAGTAAAAAGCCTTAATGTAAGACTTAATGCACTCCTTAACTGAGTTAATTCAACTGAAATTCAGCTTGATTCTACTTTGAGTTCACCCAGCTCAAGTCGTCTAAATCTTCACTTTTGTATATGAAACATACTTTGAATCAACATTGCTCCTATCTGATATCCTTTCCTTCACAATGCATCAATAGACTTCCCCTCACCATAGGCTCCCACTTATAGACCGCTATAGCAGCACTAGGCTTTGAACTCATGATCTCCTGATCAGTTGATGACCACTACTGCACCACTCACTGCCACAAAAAAATAAATACAGTGTTAACATAACATGTTATAATGTTAAAAGAAATGTAGGCTTCAGCAGCTTATGCATGGTCTGTACATTAACCCTGTAATCAAAGGCGTGTGAGTTCAAACCCCAAAACTGGGAGCCCAAGGACAATAAGCAATGTCATAGTGTAAAGAAATGAGTCCTCACTCATGAGGAAGTTGGCTAACAATATGTTGTAATGTATTTGTTTAACTAAGTGATTTAGAGAAGGTTTGGCTAAACTAAGAAGTTTGAGTTGGGTGAACCTCAAGTTGAATGAACTCAAAACCAGGAGTGCAGTAAGTTGCCTTAAAACAGGGGTGCACAATACGTCGATCGCAATCTACCGGTCAAAGTTAGTGTGGGTAGATTGCATGGCATTTAAAAAAAATAGACGTCAGCCTATCATCCGTCCTCACTATAAAACATCTCAATTGATTGACATACAGACAGACTGGTCGAGCACTAGGACCCAGCGGGATTCCAAGCCGCTCAATCTGAAAATCCTGTTTCACTTTAGACCGCCCACAAGCTCATTCGACTGGCTCTGCCGTTTCTTGCTAACGTGTGATTGGCCGTCTCTGATATCGCTTCATAAAACAGCATCTGGACTTGTAAACCGTGCTTTTCAAGTTGGCCAGTAGTCCGTGTTCACCTGTCACTGTAAGTTCTTAACATGTATGTTTGTTCTGCCTGAGTAAGAAACCTAAAACTGACCATTTCCATACGGAGTGAAGGAGGACTTTTTTTACTGTCATTTTTGAAGTGTGTTTGTCTTGACTGCATTATTCGGTGTCAGCCTTTTCACACGTGAAGATCATTAAGTCCATGTATTGTTCCACTATGGCTGATGATCATTTGGAGGTTTACTTGAGGCTGGTTATCAGCAACTACTGTCCAGACTATGAATCCCTGACTGATTCCATTCAGTGCAAGTCATCAGAGTAAAGTAGGCTAATGACAAAACATGTACACAGTTGTATTATGTAATAAGTGTTCATGTAGTTATTCAAGGTACACCAGCATACATTGTACACATAAATTGTCAATACAATTATAAATAAATATATGTCTTGCATT
>BRDA01009293.1:0-22260 GCA_036984385.1 Crenuchus spilurus | reverse complement strand
TGGGTCGCCACAGTATTAATAATTTCATACATAAGTCGCTCCAGAGTATAAGTCGCACCCCCGGCCAAACTATGAAAAAAACCGCGACTTATAGTACGGAAAATACGGTACATATAATCCAAAGACAATGCACAATATACAGTAAACAATATACATAGTATACACAGGCTGTACAGGGACAAGTAATATAGACAATGGGTGTGTAATTACAGAATACACAATACACAAGTAATACAGTTTAATTTAAAGGCATGTAATGTACATGGTAGTGCAAGTATGTTTAAGCCTCAGTGTTTGCACCATTTATCTTGGCAGTGCTTATTTTCCTGAAAACAGCAACTATTATTTGAATAAATGCAAATAATCTTGCAGTAAAAATAAGAATTTCTTGTTTGAATAATACAGTTTGAGACCAGATGTTCTCCACTATGCTCTTCAGCCATTGTATGGATTTGTTCAATTTATCATCAGCACGCTTGATTGAACATAATGAAGTATTGATTAACCAAACCAGGTATTGTACAGTATGCTAACTACAAAATATACCAGACTGCCATAAGGAAAACAAATAAATACTGTGATAGCCTGTACTGTGATTTGTTATAAGAACTGATAAAACCACTGTAACCAAAAACAATGCTTATGAAACTTTTTTGATTGGGTAGAAGAAGCTGATGTGATGTTAGCATGAAGAGACTCACCACAGTGCAGCACAGAGGCCAGAACCACCATAACAGCAGCAGACCCACCAGCAGGAAGATCACCAGTAAGGCCAAGAGCACGATGGTGCCATCAAACTGTGTTCAGATAATGAGACATTAATATTTAGCAGCCTGACACAACAACATGGCACAAAGTAAAAAAGCAGGGAAAAGAGAGCCACGAAAATATTCAAAAGTATTCAGACAGAGGGTTATAAAGCCCTCCAGCACTGGGCTTTTGCTGGGGTGCTGAAGCTCATTTGAATGCCTTTAGAATGAGCTGGAGTAGTCCAGAAACAATTGTCCAATGAAGAATTAATTACTTAACAGTGGATGAAGTGTCTACTTATTTTTTGACATATTAGGTAGCTGTGATGGGACTAGGAGGCACTTGAAAGACTATCAAATGATTCACATCTCAAGCCCCTTGACTGACAAAGAATGTAAACTTACGTGATAAAATCAGACTCCTCTGATGAAAGAAAGCAGAGGAGATCTCACAAAAGGATAGAGAAGAGAGAAGTAAAGAAAGAAAAAGAGAGAAGGCAGATGACTCACAAAAGATACAAAACAGAAGCCAGAAAAAGAAATATAATTATTCACTGAATCACAGGCACCAAACTGCTTTTGTGCATTAGACTTTCTGTCTGTGCTCAGAAGGTGGAACATCCATGTACACAAACTGGAAGTACTTACACATTCTGTGGTGGTGATGTGCACTGCACTAGTGATGTAGGACAAGCCTTCATTCATGCTGACCTGGAGATATATCACCCTGCACCAGAGCACAAGCAGAGATCTGAATCACACCTTCAGGAAAAGCCTCAGCCATAACAGACTCAGAACATTCCTCTGGTGGCCTGTGTGAACTTGTAATCATGTTATTATTTCAAGCCATAGAGCTGAGCTATGCTCTCTCTCATCAAACCTTGGCTCGAGCAGAGTGGAATCTGGAGCAGGATAAAAGTGTTTTCAGTTGTTTAGTGAACGATCATTTCCTAACTGCTGCTCAATGAGTTCCTTTGCTGTGTATCAGCGCCAACCATCAGAATGCTGGGAAAATGTAGAAAAGAGAATTTTGCTGGTAAGAACTGAATAGATCTTGACATAATCACTGTATTTTTTGGCCTGACACTGCTGACCTGATTACCCAGCTCACAGTTTAGTTCACAAAAACATTACATTACAAAATAAATCTCTTTTAGTCAACTACTAAATGTACTAAATATTGTATCTACACTCATTGTTCATTTTATCAGCTCCACTGACCTTATAGGATCACTCTGTTGTCCAGAAGTTCTGCTCACATTTTTTATCCTGTTTCTTAGTGGTCAGGACCCCCACAGGGCCAACACCAGACAGGTATTATTTGGGTGGTGGTAGGGCTGGGTGATATGGACCAAAAATTATATCTCGATATTTTTAGCTGAATATCGATATACAATATATATCGCGATATTTTTTCTTCCCATAATGTAATAAGGTCACTTCTGAGTCAAAGCTGCATGTCCCAAATGTCACACAGACACTTTTATTACCATTCAGCCATCGATGTACATGAGAAATTGCTCAAAAATAAACTGTTGGCATATATTAAATAATACTACTCCTCAAATAAAATAAGGTTCTATTCCTCCATAACAGGACTCACAGCTGTGGTATTAACATGTAAACAGAAAACATACAGAGCAAAACTAGCTAAAGGTGGACTTGTTCTTTAAAAAGTCTGTTTCCAATGAAGTAAATATTATCAAAGTGCTTCCTGTATTTTCGGCTGTACATCTAGTACTTTGTGCAAATAACAGAACATGTAAACAGACTGAATGGAAATAAAATGAACAGTCACACGTACGGCTCGCAGGTCCTGCTGGACACTTTGGCAAGATGGTCGGCGAGACTCTCTAACTTCAGTATATTTTGGCAGAACTTCTCATAACCTGTTCATAATTTAACAGAACTATTCTCACTAGATTACTGGTATCTTCAGTCAAGGGTTTTTAGCCGTCTTGTTCCACAGATGAGATGGATCATGTCTATAGCGATATGACATGCCACTGTTTTAGTAACGTCACCCCACTTCTCACTTTTTCTCATATAAAGAACATCACAGGTATAAATTTTGTAACGTGGTTTGTTTCGGAGCTTGAGGAAAGCTTAACGGTCTGTGCTGCAGTTCATAGTTTCACACACACACTTACTGCTCTTTATGACGCTGTTGTAAATGGTGGAAAAGATTAGCAGTGCTCTAACCTTTTGTCCAGACTTGAATACATTACTCTGCTGCTCATCTGACACTCTGAATCCAAAACATCTCCAAATAATTTAGCCATTGTTTTTCTTTTTACTTAACAACTGCTTTGTGATCGCTTCTTTCATGTCTCTCTGTCTCCATGCAGTCACTGCCTGCCTCACATGTGAAGCAGTGGGGGAGCGGGGAGTTTTTGTGAGGGAGAGAGGAGGGGCGGTGTGAAGTTGTGCAGAGGCATAATGGGGGATCTACAAGTGTAATTACAACACAACAAACTATATCGATAAACAATATTGTCTCATCTTATATCTTGTATAAAAATATATCGATATTTCCTAAAAACTTGATATATCGCCCAGTCCTAGGTGGTGGATCATTTTCAGCACTGCAGTGACACCGATGTGGTGGTGCTGTGTTAGTGTGTGTTGTGCTGGTATGAATCGATGAGACACATCACAGCTGCTCATGTTTTTAAGCACTCCAATGTCTCTGCTGAGCAAAGGTGGGTAGAGTAGCCAAAAATTGTACTTAAGTAAAAGTACTGTTACTTCATAATAATATGACTTAAGTAAAAGTAAAAAGTAGTCATCCAAATAATTACTTGAGTAAGAGTAAAAAAGTGCTTGGTGAAAAAACTACTCAAGTACTGAGTAACTGTCGAGTACCGTCTGATTTATTTGTTAACACGAGCATTCAATCAGACAGACAAAAATACATCTTTAGGCAAATCAGATTTCATCCAATCAATAAAATAAATTTAAATTAATAAATTAATTACAAAATAGCTTAAATTAAAACAATCCTGGTAAATTCAAGTACTTCAATAAAAATAAATTAATATAATAATAATAAAAAAATAATTAAGAACACATTTTCAACGGGCTCTGCAGGCAGAATTAAAACAAGGCAGCCCATAAACTCTCATAAACTGTGTGTGTGTGTGTGTGTGTGTGTGTGACAAAACCAGCAGAAACTTTCACCAAAGAATCACTCAGTGATGTCACTATTAAGCTTCAACAGTAGTTGGTTCTCAAGGCTCTTGCAGTGAAGCTGTGATCGTTTAGCAGAGAACAGGAGTCCTGCATGACTGAAAAGTCTCTCACAGGCTGCAGATGCAGGAAGACCTGTGTTGACTTTGAGTGACAGCTTCTTGGTGTGAGGAAAGGTGTGGAGTAGATCCATAATGAATAGACTGCACGACTACTTTTGATTGTGATTGGTGAAACATAGTCACATGGTAGAGCGTTTGGAAGTCAGTCACTCTGTTAAAATAAAACGCGAGGGGGATAAAAATAATGACGCGTAGAATACATAAGAGGTAAAAAGAAAAGTAACGAGCTCATTGTAGCCTAATGTAGCGGAGTAAGAGTACAGTTTCTTCTTTACAAATCTACTCGAGTAAAAGTAAAAAGTATAGTGATATAAAACTACTCCTAGAAGTATATATTTTTCAAAAACTTACTCAAGTAAATGTAACGGAGTAAATGTAACTCGTTACTACCCACCACTGCTGCTGAGTGAAAACACTACAACCCAAAAATGATCCAGCCAACAGTGTCATGTGACCACTAATGAAGAACTAGAGGACCAACACAAACTGTGCAACAAGAGATGAGCTGCTGTCTCTGACTTTACATCTACAGTGTAGGTGTGTCTAATAGAGTAGACAGTGAGATAACATAGTGTTTAACATCTCCAGCAGCTTTGCTGTGTCTGATCCACTCATACCAACACAACATTTACATTTGACACATGTTCTAATCCTGAGCAACTTAGAGTTGGGGGTTAGGTGACTTGCTCAAGGGCACTTCAGTCATGACCTGCCCAGGGATCAAACCGGTGACCTTCCGGTCACAAGACCAGATCTCTAACCACCAGGCCACAACTGCCCTAACAACACACACTAACACACAACCACCACATCAGTGTCACTGCAGCACTGAGAATGATCCTCCCAAATGATACATGTTCTGTTGTGGTCCTGATCATTGAAGAACAGGGTGAAAGGAGGCTAATAAAGTATACAGAGAAACAGATGGACTACAGTGTGTAATTTAGAACTACAAAGTGCACCTGTATGATCAGTGGAGCTGATAAAATGGACAAGTGTATATAAAAAAGTATGTGTAATGGTGTGGCCAGTGAGTGTAGTATGTAGCATAAGACTGTGAGTAGTGTTGCAGAATATACATTTTGTTAATCTTTATTGTAATAGTGATATCACCGAAAACTACAGTTTGTGAATAACGTTTCAAATAAATAGTGTCCTCCTGATACAATCAGAGATCATCCGAGTTTCAGTGGGGGGTTTGTAGGAATCAAGCTATTTATAGGATCAAACAAATACAAATTTAAACAGAAATAGTGTAAGGCAGTTTTTACGCAACATTACACCAAGTCTTCAGCCATGTATTTTTAATGTAAAACAAATAAACACAATATGATATTCTGGACATTTCATGTAGCTATAGCTCCAGCTGTCTGAGTACAGATCAAAGTGATGAAAGAAGGACAGATGGCGGTCAGTATAGAAGAGTTATAATTGGGAACAAAATGTAGGAGGACGGAAACAGGGTGAGGCAAGTGACACTGAAGAGGAAACAGGGAAATAGAAGGAAGGCACAGCTTTTCTTCCTGTTCCTTATGGCTTTGTTCCTCCTTGAGAGAAGCCTGGCAGCCATTTGCACAACAAGAGATGAAGGGACACATCCATAAAACGTATTAGATACAATGAATGACTGCATCTGGGCCATCTTTAGCTTTAGTTTGCCAAAGGATAAAGAAGAATAAAAAGTAAATTTATTTGGTGTATCTTTGTGGGAAGTAAACTGAATGATCCATTCAAAACTGATGAATATTGCAAGATGCATAAGAAGTTATTTATATACTGGCCATCATTGTTGTACAGGCACATTTGTACAGTCATGTTCAAACTATGTGACAAAATCCCAAAAGGAATATCCAAACAATGATAGAAATATACAAAGTCATATCAGAATATTATGACCACTGTCTTTGCTCATCCTCCTTGATCTGTCATCTGCTTTTGATACAATTGATCATGGTATACTGCTTAATTAAATACCATACCATTGGACTCACGGATGCTGCTTTCACCTGGTTTCAGTCTTATCTAACTGGCAGAACTGAGTACATTTCCATTGGAATTGCAAGGTCTCAGTCATATGCAGTTACCTGCGGGGTGCCTCAGGGGTCAGTTCTTGGACCCATGATCTTCACTTTATATATGCTCCCCTTTGGCTAGGTTATCAGTCACTAAGGAGTTTCATTTCCCTGATATGCTGATGACATACTTTACATGAAGATTGATATAACTCCCTCTCATGCTGCTGCTCCATCATTATTATCATCATCATCATCATCGTCATCAGTTTTTTCAATCCTCACTGCTTTCCTGGAGGAAATAAACTTGTGGATGAAACACAACTTTCTTCAGCTGCACAATGCAAAAATGTCATTATGCCTTTATCAAGAAGAGTTTCCAACCTTGGCATAAAACTTTTGCAAGATTTCCTTTCATCGCCCCAGAAATATTGCCAAACGTCGCCCTACACTCATTGTTTCAGATGATGAGTGTGTTCACACTTTTGTTTCCTCCAGACTGGATTAGTGCAATGTACTTTTCATTAAGATCCCTAACAAGTCTTTAAAAACTACAGAACATTCAGAACAGTGCTACTCAGATCCTGATGAGAGTACAGAAACATAAACACATCACACCTATTCTTTATTCACTTTATCTCTGTTAGGGTTGAATATAAGGTCTCACTCCACAAGCCTCATCACAATCACTCTGCTTTATGAACTCAAATTGCCTTGTCATTCCCAGAACCAAGCTCAGCACCATGGGTGATCAGGCTTTTAGCTCCACTACACCTTGTTTATGGAATGCACTCCCTGAACATTTGAGGGCACCACAGAGAATTGAGAGTTTTTAAAAAGGACTAAAAACTTTTCTTTTTAGCACAACTTATGATTCTTAACTAACTTGTTGGTTTTATGCTGTTTTATATAGGTGATTTTACTTTGTAGCACTTTGAGATTTGTTTAAAATGTAAAGGGCGTTACAAATAAAATCTATTATTATTATTATTATTATTATTATTATTATTATTATTATTATTATTGTTTTATTATTACCTACTATAGAGGCTAACTGGTCCACTGTGGAGCGTTGATTGGTCTGTACCACTTGTTCCTTCTGGCATCAAAGGCCTGCAGGGCACCGCTGTTATGTTGTTGGGAGGCTCTCAAAGTACAAAAAGTCAATTCTCAGTACTTCACTACAGCGGCTCTAGAACATCCCACAAAGTTAACCGTTTCTGTAATGCTACCATCTTTCATCCAGTACCCTTTTATCATGCCCTTTTGGACACCAGTCAAATCACGTATTTTGCCCATGATGATCATTTTAAAACTCCGCTACAACTGACTTGTGTGCTTGTTCATTTATAAGTGCAGCAAACCCAGTATTGCAGGCCAAGTTCATTCCAAACCAGGCATAGTCATAATATTCTGATATGAATGTGTAGTTTCATCAGTTTGATTATATTTAACATTTCTAAACTTATATTGCTATCACTCAAGACCAGCAAGACAGCTGGCCACTCCACTGCTTCACTGCCAGAAGGCCCAAGACATGCTCTGACCAGCCTGAAAGCAAGCACACATCTTCAAGTTAAAATAGAAAATAGATTCTGACAACGCTCTGAACTAACCAGCAGCGTATTGGTGATACAACTATTTTCAGGGTTGCACCATGGGTTTATGGCAATTTCACAATGAGTAGATAGATATCTTAATCTTATACAGAAGGTCTTAAAGCTTTTTAACTGCCTGTAATGTTTGTTTATCTCTATCTTGAATGATCATTTCATTGGTGATGAACATGTAAATGTAAAAAAAAAACATTCAATTTGACTTGAGGAATGAAGCTTGTGAATCAGAATGTTCACCAGTAACATATCCCTAACCTTAACCAAACCTTAACACTCACCTTCACCATAACCTAAGAAAACCTTAATCCTCACTTTACCTAAATCTTCACCATAACCCTTATCATCACCAAAGCTTTAACAAACCTTTACTCTAAAATAACTTTTTTTTCAGACAGAAAATCAGCCATCAGTCACATTTGACTGGAACACAACAGAAAGATTAACCAAACCGTAACCAATTTTCATTGTTATCCTTACCTTAAACCTAACCTTAACTAGCCCTTAACCAATTATCATTGTAATCCTTACATTAATCCTTACCTTAACCAAACTTTAACCAATTTACATTACATATACTGTAGATAGGTTACCACTTTTAATTTACATTATGTATAGATAGGTTCAGGTGCAGTTGTGATTTTGACAAAAAATGTGAAATGAGCACCAGAGGCCAATATGTAATATAATTTTCCATTACACAGAATCAGTTAATTAATTATGAATTCATTAGTATCAAATCACAGCATATTTTGGTACTGCTGATGTTAACTGATAAAGGAATGCTGAATGTAGGAATGCAAGGTGATCCGAAGTTGGGTTAATTCTTATGGACATCAAAGCTGTCAGTGCTCCTCTCAGCCTCTACTTATGACAGCTCTTTCAAAAATGAAATCTCACCCAACATGAGGGATGCTTCCATGTTTGGCTCCACCATGGGCACTAAAGAAAGTTCTAGCCTAGTGAAAACAACTACAGCTTTTCTTCTTTCTTCTGGGGCAATCCCCATTCCATACACTTGGAAGAATAAATGGACAGAGCTGTCAATATGCTACTGTAGGGGTCTTGCCCCTGACCTCTAGCTCCCTTTCTCTCTTCCCCTGCCCGTGGAAGGCCTGCACACCCCTCGAGAGCCCCTTGGCAGGGGGAGGGGGAGTAGCAGGATGAGAGTTCGGTGACAGAGCCATCTCATCCTCCATCAATCAGGCAGTGGCTGGCCCTTTTTAAGCATGTCTTCAGAGAGCCTCTCAGTCACCATGCATTTGGATGACAGAACTGACAACTTTATCTCATAAGACATGGCTACCACTGAAGTGAAGGGGGTGGGGGGGACAAGCAGTCTGTGCCCTAAAAATCATCTTCCTTTTCATTCAGATATAATAAAACAAACACACATCTCATATGGACATCCACAAATCCAAATTATTACCATATTCAAATGGACATTCTGACACATTTGCCTTGTGCAGTTGTGTCAATACCTGTATAACTATCTGACCATGCAAGCAGCGAGAGCTACACAATATGTGAAATTTAATACATTATTACGAAAATGTCAGTGTAATTACATTAAAGTGTTTATAGCCTATAATATACATAGCATACAGTATATAGTCCATCCATCATCCATCTATTATCACACCCACTTAATCCTTATCAGGGTCGCGATTAGTCCCCTACCCCCTCACTGGGCGCAGGGCAGGGCATTACAGTATATAGTATTTAGAGTATATTTAATAGTACTGTATATATTACCTATAGTTTTTATATAATAACAATGTTCTGTACTGTACATCTATGTATTTGCAATGCTGCTCCTTGGTAATAAAGATTCACTTTACTTTTTACTTTTATTGTGCAGTTTACAGCAATGTCAAGCATAGTTTGTATAATGTAAGGCTGTCTGAAAAACCATCAACATTTCCTAAAGAGCACCATAAGCACAAAGGTTATCAAAATGAAAATGGACCAGTAATTTACTCGAACTCCAAATGAAATACTCGAATAATCTGAGATTATAGATTTCTAATTTTCCTGAGCTATAAGTCAAACTGCTCAACAGTAAAACAAAAAGGCTTGAAATGTCACTTCACATGTAATGAATATAACATATATGCCAATGAACAACAATGAACTTTTTCACAATATTCAAATTATTTGATGTGGCACTGTATATCATTCATTTCATCTCCAATACTAGATTCAGTACTAGAGTAAACTGGTAATAAATCTAGAAATCACTTCTATACCGTACGTTGCTAACAGTGGCCCTGTGAAGTAAAGTGTACATACGCCAAATTATTTGTAATGTATCGTAGACAACAATCTTGCTTTAAATAAGGTCCCTACCAGCATACTCCAAAGATACGGGACAGGGAAGATAAAGGTTGTGGATTGTTAGACAGTATGATAGAGATATATATGTACATAGACGGGAGTGTCAAGTTGTGTAGAAAAACACCCCTGTAGCTTCAGGACCAACACGGTTCATCCTCACTTGGAGACAAGAAAAGCTCAAACAGTCTGAGGAAATCATCTTGACAAGAACAAGACATGAATTCCTCAAGGTGTCTAGAGCTGGCGGTGCTCATCATTATGCAGAGGCTTGCAGCACAGCAGGGGGCTGCTTGCAGCTCATTTGCTGTGAGAGCAGAAAGCTAGCAGGGAGCTGAAGCCACTCTTCAGGGTCCGGCTCTATCTCACGTGCATACGGGGGCGCCGTGTTTCTCCAGCTCTGCTTGAGGTTGCAGCCGCTCTAGGCTCACACACACACTTCTTCTCACACGACATGAGCCCATGGTGGCTAATCTCTCAGAGACGCTAATTAAATGCTCGCCTTGCTTTCTGCACAACGCGTCTGGTGTCTCAGCGAGTTAGGAGACGTAACGCTTGACTAATAAGAGGAATTTCAAACGACATTGACCCTAATTTTTCAAGGGTACCAATTTGTGATGTGTTAAGGCAAACAGGGGTGTGATTAGCCATTAACACTTACTTTCCAACTTCATCTATGACCGGTGCTGGACAAAGCAGAAGAGTGTCTTCAATGTTTACAGGCTTCTCATCTGTAAATGAACAGCACAAAAAAATGCAAATGAACTGAATGCATCTGATATGTCACGTTACTGTCATAATAAATATACTCTGATATGAAAGGTAAACAAAAAAATGGTGCTCTGAATTTATGTAATTAAAATATGTAAAGCTGCTCTACATAAAAAGAAAGTGTTACATCAGTGCAGCCAATAAAGAGTAAAAACACTGCATTTGTGTTAATGCAACATTTTGTTAAAATAAATAAGAAAAAAATTTGTGTCCACAGTCTGCTGAACAAAAAAAAAAGCTCCCTTATTTTATTCCAGTTCTAATGTTTCAATCTCATCAGGTAAACAGTGATAGTTGTCACATTGCAAATGTATAATAATAAAATAATAATAATAATAATAATAATCATAATAATAATAGTAATAATAATAAAAATATAATAATTAAAATACTACTACTACTACTACTACTACTACTACTACTAATAATAATAATAATAATAATACAATATGTAAATCTAATTACAATAATTATAATGTCAGTACAATATTAAATATAAAATGTCCTTAATATTCACACTGATTTATTTATTTTTGTATTCAAAAATGCTTTTTTATCTGTATGAATACTAATATGTAACTTGTTCCACATGATCCACAGGACATTTTACATTTGATACTGTATTGACATGATTTTGTTTATTTAATTTACAAACTCTATTGATTTTTATGAAGATTACTGTACTGTTCTGTAGGGTACTGTTCATAAGACTACATGACATCTACATAAGCTAGACATGGCAACTCACATAATCCTGCATAACAGGGCTAATCCAAACAGCATCATCCATCTTAAAGGCAAGTTTTGTTTAGGAAACATAAAAAACTGGCAAATGTCACTTCTATGACAAATCATTTTAATGACAGCCTTTGTGAATTTTTATGGACGTTTATGTCAAATGTTACAATTACTTACAGTATGTGTCATGTAACCTTTCCTTAACTGTACATTACATTAAAGTGTTAACACATTTATGCACTATCATGGTTTATATTATTATATTATTCCAGCTTCTGTTGGAGTAACTGTGTCTAATGTCCAAGGAAGGATGTCTACTGGTTTTTGGTGAGCATTTGCATTCAGTGACAAGAGCATAAGTGTAGTCAGATTGTTGGATGATCAGCACCCCACCTCATCACCAACTCATCCCAAAAAGTTAAAGCAGATAAAGCAGAGAACATAGTTCCACTGCTCCTCAGCTCAACACATGGCATTAGACATTAGACATGGTGCCATAGTGTTTATCAGCTCCAGAGAGTTTTATTCTATTGGCAGTACTTCTTTACAGGGACTAGACAAGCTGTGTGTGCATTTCCACATTTGTGTCAACAATGGGTGTAAATTAAAGCTGAATGCATTCATTAGAATGGATGTCCACAAACATTTGGACATACTGTATAGTATCACTTGGAAAGCAAAGAAAGATCCTTAAACTCACTGTTACTTACTCATGGTGACGGTGTCATTGACTTTGAAGCTGCACATGACCTGATTGATGTTCCTAGCATGCAAAAATCCATTTCCTCTCACAACCACTTGGAACGACTCTGCAAGAAATAAAGACATTTATCCCAAAATGCTGTACATCCATTTATTACAATTTTGGATATACTTGTAAGATATCCAAATATTGGATATAATTTTGGATATAACTTCAATAATAACATACATATATTGGAAAATTAATTGGAAACTCATTCCAACAATCTTTTGTTTTCCTGTACATAGCTTAAATAATTTCCTGTAAATAATTAAATAATGATATCATAATTACAAATATTTCACATCCATATTTACAATAAAATTCCAAAGGTATAAAAGCATTTCTCCAAAAGGCAAAACCAGTTCTTTTGCAGATCTTTCTTGCATGTAGACCTTTTTGAAAATAGCCATGCACTGTGAAATCATAAAGTGTGCGCAGCCAGAGGGCTGGTTACCATGCCCACTTATTTGTTCCATCCCTAACCTTTCAGGAACACTCAATTCAACTGGAGAAAAAAATACACAGCATATGCTCCAGTGGTGCTAATAAAAAAAGTGATGCGGTTCTCAAATCTCTGGGAGTCCTTTGGCTGGGGGGGGTGACTGTGTTGGTGGCTGGCAAATCTGACTGGCTGACCTTTGTGCTTCCTCAGGCAGTGCTGGAGACCTACTGACGGCTGCTAAGCAGCATATGTTAGAGAGAAAAACACGCTCGCTTAAAACCTGTCTCAGTGGGCGTCAGAACACACAGAGTGAACATGACCTTACTTATGGCACTGCGTGAGCCCGTGTGGGTGTGGGCGGGAGGGAAGAAATAAGAAAATATGTAAAAAATAGAATCCAGCAGGAGGACTCTTTGTTGTATATGAAATTCACTTTCTATGCATTATCTGCTTGTATAAGCATATAGTCTTTACACCTTCAACTGCAGAAAGTTCACTGAGTAAAAAACTTCTGTGTGCAATGTGCCATCAGGGAAACACTGGCATATGTAAAGGTCAAGCAAATACCACTGCTGTAAGAAATAACCTTATGTTAGCTGTCATTTTCTTTCTTGTGTTAGAACACATTAAGTGGAGTCTTCAAACTTACCACTGATGCATTTCTGCTTATACTAAAAATGACATTAAAGATAAAAATATATATATAAAAATGTATAGATGAGTTGGCTGGCCAATCAACCAAAATAACAACATGGTCAGTAGTGGTGCTGGCACTGTAGGCAGGTGTTAATCCTGCTGGGAAAGGAACTCTGACTTTCATCTGAAAAGAGGGCTGTGGATCACTTGGTAAAAGTACAAGACAAGACACTTCTGATGTTGTCTCTGGTTCAGGAGTGTTGATATTAGGAATGTGGCAGCTGTAGCGTGAGAGTTACACAGTATTTATATTGTTTGAATAGTAATTTATTAAAACTCTAAATTAAATGTTTTATTTTGTCATATATTGGATTTCTATAAGTCAAACTGATCAATATACAAAATATTAAATATTTTACCTTTTTAAATGAAATCCTGAACAAAAGTTACATTTTTTTAAATGTAATTAAAAAAAATTTGTTGTATGATTGTATATATATTCTAGATAATTTTACATAAAGCAGCTATTGTACATTTACATAACATACATCTACATAAATCCCACCCTCTCTCTACCAAATTAACCTGTCAGTACTTTTCTAATTAACACTGTCTGCCATGCAAATGCCTCTCGTCTCTCCGTCTGTACCCAGAATGCCTCAGCCGTGCCTGCCTTAATGCGACATCTGCATGGCTGAAATCGTTAATTCCTTTTAATTTCAGGGGCTGCGGCATCCTCGTCCTTTTCTTCCCGTGTTACTGTCAGACGTGGCGTGTCGGGTTGTGACAGGGTGGTGCGGGGGGAGAAAGGTCAGTCTTGAATGGGCGGTGGGCAGCGCTGGCAGCAAGATGGTGGGCAGGGGCTGGTATGCTGTCGACCCATACCCTACACGCCACGTTGAGAAGCTGATGATTTCAATCCATACCTGAGAGTTTGACAGGCTGTGCCAGTTAGGGAAGGGGTGCCATGTCCAAGCACAGACTTTTCAATCACCGTCAGAACACGCGGGGGGTGGGGCAGAGGCTTTACAGGGACCATGAGCATTAATCAAAGCAACGATCGCTGTCATGTCAGATAGTAGGCCCTGCTCTCAGTGTGGACAGAGATGGCCTGTTTGCAGGCTGTGTGCCCTGGTCACTTCACATCAGTCTGATCCCTGAGATGGCCAGCATCATCAACTGAACAGCACCATGGCCATTGTGAAAAACAAGCCTCTCAGTGTAGGACAGTTCAGGTAACAGAAATGATCTGCATTGCAGTTGAAAAACAATCATTTTAAACCTTGAATAGGCTGGATATAACAATATTAATTAAGACATTCATTGCCGTGCACTAAAGATCGTTCGTTAATCAGCTATGTAAATTTGACTGGTCTGCGGTCATTAACGTAAAATCTAGATTTGTTAAGGTCTAATGATTCTGTAAAAAAACGGAAATGACAAGTTCCCTTGTTCTAATAACATAATCATGCATGATTAAGATAATATAATTGGAATGATTAAACACTCATTTACACTCATATATCTAATTGCACACTGATGACTCCACTATATTAACATGACTCAAGTAGCACTAACATTTTTGCTTAATCAGACAGCAGACCCAGAACCTGCAAGTGTTTCCACTCTGCAGCAGAGCTGATGTCCCACAAAGTGACAGAGAACTTATTGTTGGGAATGATCAAGTGATATTAGAGAGCTGCATTTTTTGCCTGGCTGGTTCTACTTGGCCTAGTTTGCCACATCCGATCTGTTATAAGGCTGTTTGCTGCTGTATAGCTACGCTGCAGCCTGGCCTTTAACAGTGAAATGCCCATTTGTTTAATTGACTGCCTCTTGGTGGACAGGCCTGCCACACTGAGCGCTGGTGTGTAGAGCACAGAGGATGGATGAGGCTTGACATGACCTTATTAGCATGCACTTACTGCATGAGAGTGCACTTACAGCGCAGTCTCTCCGGCAACCCGGCTGAGCAGATTAGCTCTGCCCAGACATGATCAATTTTCATTTTCTGATGAGCGCTCCTCACGAGACACATTACACCATGGCAGCTAGCCAATTAGCACAGAAACTCGCTCTTATTTCTCCATCTTAATCAGTTCAGCCTCTCTATATTTTAAGAAAAATGTTTACAAAACATACCATACAATCATACATCAATAAAATTATTTAGAATTTTAATATTTAGTTTAGAATTTCATAGTTTAATTCAAAATGGTGAACTGTCATTTTTACTACACATACTGTGACATTTCAAGCCTTTTTGATGAAATGTTGATCATTATGGCCTATTGCTTATGAAAAATTCAGTATCTCAAAGTACTAGAATATTTCATTTAAAAATTTAGTAAATTTCTATTCAAACAGTAAAAATAGTGTGTACCTCTTGGGTGACAACTGCCTCAATTCTAATATCAAGTCACTCCTGAACCAGAGATAACATCAGAAGTATCTTACCTGGCCTAAGAACAACAAAAAATTGACTGTTGCTCAGTGGTCCACAGTTCTATTTTCAGATAAAAGTAAATCCTACATTTCATTTGGAATCTGGAGAAAAAGTGGGATCCAAGGTGTCTGAAGTCCAGTGTGCAGTTTCTGCAGTCTGTGATGGTTTGAGGTGCCATATCAACTGCTGGTGTTGGTCTACTGTGTTTTATCAAGTCTAAACTCAATACAGCCATTTACCAGGAGATTTTAGAGCAATTCATGCTTCCATCGGCTGACAATCTTTATAGAGATACCAATTTGCTTTTCTAACAGAACTTAACAACCGCCCACAGTGCCAGAGCTATTCCCAAAAGCTTTGTTGACCATGACATTACTCTACATCAGGGGTTCTCAACCTTTTGCAAGCTGGGACCCCACAACGCTCGTTCAATGCAGTTCGGGCCCCGCTTCTAAAACTGCGTGGTTCATTTGTTTGTGCATTATAATAATCCAACCGCTTACATTTCAAAGAGGGCGGGCATTTGCTGCATCTCCTTTGTACTAATAGTCAATGAATCCAAGAAGTTTTGTGATTTAAAAAAAAACCAAACAAACCCTGAGAGAGTGTGGGTCGCACCCCCCTGAGAGAGTGTGGCGTGCGGCTCCCCTCCCGGTTGAAAACCACTGCTCTACATGATTGGCCAGCCAACTCATGATCTATAAACTAATTGCATAACATTAAGTCTTGAAATATGTCAGTTTATATGTAATGAATATAAAATATATATCAGTTTGCCTTTTAGAATTGAATTATACATAAAAGCAAACTTTTCCACTGTATTCTTTTTTATGTTTCATTTGTGCTACACTTGCCATGTATTCGGACTTACTTATCAGAATATAAGGAAAACTCTGAAATAAAACATACTAACCTCCAGCGCACACACTTGAGGGCTCAGCAGCTAAAATCTCAATGCATGACTTTTTAATTATCTTAAAAGAAAAAGAAAACAATATCAAATCACTAATAGCCACGTCCTGTAAAGAACTTGGACAATTTCAACAAAATCTGTACACATGAAAGAAATAACTTACAGAATCGATCATTCCCCTCAGGGCCTGGAAACCTCCCAAAACAGGAAAAACGTGCTCAATGGTGTCCGCAATGGTGGCCAGCTGTCAAACAATACAATTTGAGACATGTATGTTCACTCAGACTTCAAAGTGGTGCTGACAGCTTCAGTATATGTGAAGGCAAATGATAAATAAGACTAATATAAGCAGAAGAAAAGGACAATAGTAATGTTGTATGCTGCACATGTAGTTAAATGATTCTGAGATATAGTATATGGGCCAAAGTATTGGGACACCTCCTCATTCATTGTTTCTTCTGAAATCAAGGGTATTCAAAAGTTTATTCTGCTTTTGTTGGAATAACTGGCTCTACTGTCCAGGGGAGGCTTTTTACTAGATTATGGAGCACTTCTGTGAAGATTTGATTGTATTCACTAACAAAAGTGTTAGTGAGGTCAGGATGTTAGATGATCACCTCCCTACATCATTTCCAATTCATTACAAAAGTACTGGGTGGAGCACCATCATTCCAGAGAACATGGTTCCACTGCTACACAGCTCAGTGCTAGGGTGCTTTATATCCCTCTAGTGCACACCTGGCATTAGACATGGTGCAAACAGGTTCATGTTTATTTACATCAGAAAGTTTTATTCTTTTGGCCGTACTTCTCTACCGTACTTCTGTGTGTGTGTATCTGCACATCTCTGTCAGCAATGGCTGCAACATAAAGTAGCTGAATGCATTCATTAGAAGGGGTGTCCACAAACATTTGAACATTTATTGTATAAAGGGATGTGAGTTGCTTTTTGTACCTGTGTCTGATTGAAGTCTTTCACTCCCACACAATAAACTATGGCACCTAAAGACCGGGCTCTCTGTGCCTGCACACAGACAGACAGTACACAGTCGGTCCTGATAATGTACAAATGCTTGGCTGAAGCAGGAAAGCACAGACAAAAGATGCATATAGCATGACAACACTAGTTACTTGCCTCTTGCTGTGCTGTGAAGAACTGATTTGTATTTAACTCTCCATCCGTCAAAGCAATGATAACACTAGCTGCCCCTGCAAAGCAAAAATCAGGCGGCATGAACTTCTTTTCTGGAATATTCATAAAAACGGAACTCACTGCAACTCAGTGTGATGCTTACCGAAATTACCATGATATATCTGCTCATTTGCCTGTAAATACAAAGCAACTGTCACTTTTACTGACCAGTAGTGCTAATTTGTAGAACTGAAAATATAAACAAACATATTAAGATACCTTCTGTAATCCAAGATTCAAAAATGTGTCACCTCCTGGGACTTCATTCTTTAACACGCTCAGACCTTTGGTAATGGCATCCCTACATCACAGGAAAGCGAAAGATTTGGCTTTTTATTTTTAATCTTTATTATATAAACAAAGTCTCCTAGAAGTAGACAGACGGATAATTAAGGTGCACGTACAATCAAATCAAAAATGTATAAACAGTCAAAAGTTTGGAACCTCTAGATATATATTTATATATTTATTTTTATTATGTTTTTTTTTTCTCATAAGTTAAATGAAATTGAAATTTGGCTTAGAAAAGCAACGTCATTTGACCAGGATTGTCCAAATGTTTGCATATTTACCTATTCTCAGTCAGTCTCATGATGATAGTTCCACGTGTCGAGAAGACAATAAATGACATCCTTAGCATTGGACTGTAATATAATTGTGAAAGACTGTAATCAGTTCATCTTTAATGAGCATGATATCTCCAAATAATACCTCAGCATGAAGGTACAAACCAAAAAAACACAAATTACCTTATAAATTTCTCTGCTAAATGTTCCACAAATGAATAGATCTCAATCCAGTGGTGTTTGACACTTCCAGATCTATAGAAAACAAAGCAACAGAACAACTGTCACTGTTAATGTTACAGCTGAAAAAAACAGACAATGTGAATAATCCCATATTACACATCATTATATTTGTATTAAATAGTCTGAGTGCTGGACCACCCTGTAAAATGAGCAGAGTTCACAAATTAATTACAGGCCCCAAAGCACTCCCAACAAGGGCTAATTGCTTTTGTGCCAGATGATTCTGTCTCTTGCTAACAGGGTGCAAGTCCTCCTCCTGCTGGAGCCAGTCATTTGAATTGAAACAGATGGTAAGGGCCAAGTGTAACAGGTTGGGATCCAAAATAGAGCAGACATCCACATCAGTCTGGAGAGTGATGACAGAGATTAAGTGTACTGTTTAGCATTTTAAAAGACTTTGAAGTTATGACAGGCAGCTGCCAAATTTCTAACATAATTACATGTATTTGAATAAACATATACTGTATGATATTAGGACACCTTTAATCTTTTGCTGATTTTCAAAATGAAAATAACATTTAAATGAGGAATTATTGCTTAATTGCTGAATTTAACATACTGACGATAATACTGTGATATATTTTGTTATTTTCCAATACATTAAATGATTAAACAAAATGTGTAGACTAAAAATTCCCACAATGTAGTTTCTGGGATTGGAGCCTGAAGCAGTTTTTTTCATCTATCCAGAAAAAATAAAGGGCAGCTGCGGAAAACTGATGTTATCATAACTGTTATTATGGATGTTTTATTGATTGAATTCAATTTTTATTTAAAAAATAATAATAAATGAGCAAATATATATAAAAAGTAAATTAAATAAGCACAGATAATAACTTTTCTACAGCAACACTCCATAAGTCAATTTTGTCCTATACACTGATATACAATTTATATGACATGCTATGATAATTCCATCAGAATTGGTGTACTGCAATTATTTATTTTTGTATTTACTTGAAGAGCTTCAATAATCATGTTCAGTTGATCAAAATACACTTATATTATGCTGTTTAAAGAATCTGACACACTGATCAACACAAGAGGATGAAATCAATTATTCACAGGAAATTATCTTGCTACAAATGTTGTCAGATCTACTATGTGTTGACCCTATATATCATTTAAGAGCTTTGAGCAGTGAATTTAAAATCCTATTTTAGACATATGTTAAATTGTGCATTGACCACTTTGCATTAAATATATATATATATATATATATATATATATATATATATATATATATATATATATATATATATATATATATATATATGATAGACCTACCTTCCCCCGCCACACACACAAACCTTGTTATATAATAAAACAATCTAAGTTTTACTACATTTTTATCATCTGTTTGTCTATTTATTTTTTTAACTATTTCTTAAAATGGTATGCTGTGTTGCAGCTGTCTGTGTTTTGCCTAAAACTGCTGAAATCATGAAAACATAAAGTCATGTTCACAGCTGCTGAATAGGGCATTCTAAGTGCAATGCAAGTTAAAGCATGTTCAGGTGTTTCCAAGTGCTCAAAATCTCATCAAGATATTCACTCATATTCACACCAACACTAAAGGATTTGCAGATACCAGCATTTGCAAGATGTGTGGTAGCTTGCACTGGGGGACATAATAATAATAATAATAATAATAATAATAATAATAATAATAATTTGTATATTTGATAACATTGCTGTTCATGTAATACATGACCAAATTTATAATACACATTTTTATAACTTCAGGCTTCAAAGTTCAGGCTATGTGCAATGTAGTTCATGTAGTTACTGAGTAATAAACCTTGAGATGTAATTAAGCAAACATAAATATACTGAATTAAATTTCCAATTTAACTGTAACGACAAAAGATGGCGCTCCAAATAAACAACTTTCATTTTTAGTAAAAGCAATTCAATATCAAAGTGAAACTTATTTTCTTAAGTTATTTAAAATTGTTTCATTTGTTCACTGTAATTTTGCAGTTGACCTCAGCTTGAATGATTTTATCTCACCTTCTGAGAAAAAAAGGTAACTGGGCAGTATTTTTTCTGTCACTTTGGTGGAACCCTCAAGTACACATATTTAGTACATTTAGTTAAGGAAGATTTGTTGCAATTTAGATTTTTACATTGTTCAACTTCAGGTCTTTAATGTTTATTATAAAAATATGTTTATATGCTACTTTCAGCTGTGAAAGTAAATGTCATGAACATATAAGGTAAACAGACAGATCTTGATGATATCTTTAAGGATTCATTTACATTGTTTAGACTATGTTGGACAAAAATGTACATACTGTACCTTTTCTGAGAAGCACTGTGAATGTCATTTGTGTATAAATGCAATTAAACTTCTGACAGTGCAGTGTTGTTGGGGTCAGAAATGGTACAGTACATTTTTCTGACAGTGCAATAACAGTGCAATAACAGGTGAAACAAAAAACAAAACAAAATGAAGAAGGTTGTATCTAAACCCACTGCCTGGGTGAAGAGGAAATTGTTTTAGCCTCTGTTCTGGCATGAACTCCTAAGATCCTGGTCCAGGAAAGAACATGCAGGGAGTAAAGGGAAATCGACTCTTACCTCTCTGTCCAGCTATAAAAGTAACTCCTGGAGCCCATGTTCAGCATGGACAACCCAACATACTCTGCACATCCTGCCTGATGCCCTTAGGGAATAACTGCAGCTGGATAATGCATTCACTAGACATCAGGACTGTTTTCTTCAACGCTGGATGACTGAAATACCTCAAGTCATTCAGCTTAATCCAATAACAACTGCTCCCTATAAGTGCCACTGCCACTAGCTTTTGTGAAAAACCTGTAGGCATTGCCGATGACACTGTTTCATGATATTAATGACATCAAACCTTGTAACTGTGCTGGAATCAAAGCTATTATGTGTATATGACTCTGACAGGCGAGTCAGAAGCCGCACAGCATTAAACCAAAGCCTCGAGATGCTCCACTTACTTGTCGAGGACAAAATACAAGTCGAAGGCTCCCTGACAAGACCTCTCGTCCTGTTTAACAGCGGGCTCGGCGTTTGGAAGCCTGGACACCAGCGGGACCAACAGAGCCACAGCTAGACCAAAGTTAACCAGACTGCGCGCCATCTTTTCCACACTTTCTCACTCCAGAAGAAAAAAGCCACTACACAAAATAAGGCTTCACATAATCCCTTAGAGAAGAAATAAATCTCTGCCGGAAAATATATTTTCACAACCGTGACACTGATTCGTTTTGTCACGGTTTTAAAACACCGAGTCATGCGCGACTCAGTTTCCAAAACATGCTGAAACACCCCTCCTATGCAAAACACACCCGTATTTGGACAGGCCCCGCCCCTTCGCATGTGAATGGCGTTCAGTGAAGCGTGTCCAGCGCAAAGAATGATCGCAGACAGGTCGCAGATGTATCCTGATTGGTGGACCGCGTGGACTACTGTCTCGGCGGAGGAGGACGGGGTTTGGCGGAATACGGGTGGGAAAAACAACAAGGCGACGGCCTGGGGACACCGGACGGTGCTGAGGCACGACAGTGGGGAGGA
>BRDA01009290.1:14916-34370 GCA_036984385.1 Crenuchus spilurus | reverse complement strand
AGAGAGAGAGAGAGCGAGAGAGAGAGAAAGAACGAGAGACAGAGAGAGAGAGAGACAGAGAGAGAGAAAGAACGAGAGAGAGAGAGAGAACAAGAGAGAGAGAAATAGAGAGAGAGAGAGAAAGAGTGTGAGAGTCAGGGGATTGGAATGTGGATGCGGGTGAGAAGAATGTCTGTAAGTGCTTCATTGGAAAGAAAGAACCGTGCATGAGAAAGTTGAACGACCTTTCTTACCCGTCCTGTAAAGCTATTATCAAAAGATGGCATTTATGATATGATATGATATGATACATATGGTACATATTCAGATGTACAGATACGTGCATGTCCACTAATTAGAATATGGTGAAAAGTTAATTAGTGTTCATAATTTAATTTAAAGGTAAACTGTCATTTATTTAATATTTATTACACATAAAGTGACACATTTCAATTAAAATTTATTTTAATGTTGATCAGTGTGACAGAGAATCTCAAAATGTGAGTAAATTCAAAATTAAATATTCAAACATTATCTACATTAAAACAAAAAAAGACTTGAAATGTATCACTTTGCATGCAGTGAATATAAAGCATATTTTCAATTAATTTAACTTTTTCACCATATTCACATTTTTGGTGATCCTCCATTATAACACATATTATTACATATATATGCTTACATATCTATAATGCATATAGAACGTAGGTTCTATATAATACATATAGAACGAAAAGGTTCTGTATAGTACCAAAAAATGATTTTTTGATTCATAATAATAACAGCGGAACCCTTTCTAGTATACTAACCCCCAGCAGTCTGAGGGTATTTCAGACACTCTGATGTGGCTTATAAATTATACAAATTACACCATTTACACAGGCTTTTGTCAGTCAAAACAGTAAGAGTGTCAAATTTATATTCTGATTAAATCTGCTCTAAACTTAGACTTTCCAAAAACCTGTTTTTGATGTGCTGATATATTGTGATATTGTGATATATTCAGATGTGCTGATATATTGTGGGAAAAAAAAAAAAAAAAAAAAAAAACATTTCTAGTCAAGACTTTTGAGCTCAGAACTGAATAAAAAGAGATGTTGGCTACACAATGCTCATTACAGTTTTTAGACATTGTATGTGGTTTTATTTCTAAAACTTAACTAATGTGAGGCGACACTCTGTTTTCACTCAGACACTAACCCTACATTTGAATATTTGAGATACTGTAGGTGTGAACACAGGTGAGAGCTCATTGCTCAGGTGCAGCGATCTTTGTTTATAGAGACAAAATGGGCATTTTCACAGTTTCATTTTTAGTTTTTAGAAATTGTATGTGGTTTTATTTCTAAAGCATAATAGAGAGTGGACATGTGTTTTACTCATTCAGTGGCTCCTAAATTGAATATTTTTTAGATGAGGTTGGAGGTGTGGCGTCTTTTGTTCAGGTGAGAGCTCTTTTGTTTGATGGCTGGTCTTCGCACATTCCACACATTCTACGGCTGCTATTCCACCAATGCTACGTCCGGAATTACCATGTTTCCGGTGTATCTTTAGTTTTTTTTTCCCAGGATAAAATCTCTGAGTTATGTAAGTGTTTATGCTGAACTTTGGTTTTGTTTTAGCTGGTGACAAAATCCTCAGACAAAAGATGGTTCTTCAAGGGTTCTTGAGTAAAGAAAATGGTTCTATGTAGAACCACGAACACTCAAAGAACCCAAAGGGTTTCATGCACGGTGACAGAGTTCTTGAGATTGATGAGCAATGTGCTGTAGATGGCTCTCTATAGAAGAATTTTTGAAAATGGTTCTGTATGCACCAAAAACGGTTTTTCTATTATTACAAGCTACAACGATAGCAGAACCCTTTTTTGGTGCTATATAGAACCATTTTCAAAAAGTTTTTATATAGACCCTCTACCACACATTCCTCATCAGTCTGAAGAACCCTTTCACTATCAAAGAACCCTCTGTGACCAAATTGTTACTTTACAACATGACTGGTGACCACATAATGACCAAATAATAATATTTGAGTTATTTAATATAAACAATTAAACTTCAGCTACTACATCAAAATGCCCAGGCAGTAGAGATGAATCTTATTAAAAATATAATGATGATGATGATGATGATGATGATTATTATTATTAATGCTGCTGTATTGTTGTTGGACAACATTTTTAAATTTTAGATTTAAAACTAAGGGTTATTTGAATGTTCATGGTTTTGTATAGAACAGGAACCTTTACCAAAGAACCCTTAAAGAACTTCTTTTGTGTTTGTGTGTGTGCACGCGCGCGCCCTTGGGTGTCACTGGCCAGTTTGAACTTCAGTTGCAGTCCAGCCCGTCCCACTAGTGCCAAATATCTGCTCTATATTTACCCCCAACCTCTTATACAACCATATATCATGCAGGCTGTCTGCAGGGGGCACTGACTCTACATCAGGCCTCCGCCTTAGTCTCTGACGCAGACCTGTTTGCACAATCAAAAACACTTTATTTGTCAATAAGGACGTCGGGGTTTGTATCTGCAGGTGCTTGGATGCTGGTATAGTGATCATAGTGTCATAACTAATACTGCTGCACATGCCAATCACATGAACGTTAGTAAACACATCAGATTTAGGTTTGTTAGTAGTGTGGCACAGTAAGGGCACACTGACATGCTTTGTTTGAGCTATTTATGTAAGTATGGTAATGGTCATTGTAACAGTACTGTATAATTGTAATGGTGCTGTAGAAATGTAATAACAGTACTATAGAAATGTAATGGTAATTGTAATGGTACTACAGAAATGGAATGGTAATTGTAATGGTACTATAGAAACGTAATGGTAATTGTAATGGTACTTATAGAAATGTAATGGTAATTGTAATGGTGCTGTAGAAATGTAATAGTAACAGTACTATAGAAAGGTAATGGTAATTGTAATGGTACTATAGAAACGTAATGGTAATTGTAATGGTACTTATAGAAATGTAATGGTAATTGTAATGGTCCTGTAGAAATGTAATAGTAACAGTACTGTAGAAAGATAATGGTAATTGTAATGGTACTATAGAAAGGTAATGTAATTGTAATGGTACTTATAGAAATGTAATGGTAATTGTATTAGTGCTATAGAAATGTAATGGTAATTGTAATGGTGCTGTAGAAATATAATAGTAACAGTACTATAGAAAGATAATGGTAATTGTAATGGTACTATAGAAAGGTAATGGTAATTGTATTAGTGCTATAGAAATGTAATGGTAATTGTAATGGTGCTGTAGAAATGTAATAGTAACAGTACTATAGAAATGTCATGGTAATTGTAATGGTACTATAGAAATGTAATGGTAATTGTAATGGTGCTATAGAAATGTAATGTTAATTGTAATGGTGCTATAGAATTGTAATGGTACTATAGAAATGTAATGGTAATTGTAATGGTACTATAGAAAGGTAATGGTAATTGTATTAGTGCTATAGAAATGTAATGGTAATTGTAATGGTGCTGTAGAAATGTAATGGTACTATAGAATTGTAATGGTAATTGTAATGGTACTATAGAATTGTAATGGTACTATAGAAAAGATATATAGAACACAGTGGGACTGTATTGTGCAAACGTTTAGGCATCTCTAAACGGTTAGATTTACAGAGCTGGATGTTTGTGCTCAGAAAGAAACACTAAGATGAGAATAAATTCTATATGAATAACAAACAGAGCTTTTATGTGCACTGATATGACACGTGACTGTCGGCGTAACCCTGAACAAATTCCTCCTGGCAGTCCAGTATTATTTGTAGATCAAATACCTGGTTTTGTTTAATCAATACTGCATTATGTTAAATCTAGTGTGCTGCTGATTAACTTGATCAGTCAGTATGATGGCTGAGCATGAAGGAGATCATTTAAAACCAAACCTGCACAAGATGTGGGCTACGTTTAATGCATTTGACTGTATTTGTGTTTATTTGTATTTAGTGTCTGTTTAGTGTAATACTCGTCTTGTAAAAAGTAAATAAATGGCAGATGTGCAGTAATAAGTACTAAGAGTCCAGAATGAAAGGCTTTGATCCCTTCGTCTCTTGCTGTCTGGTAGGAGAGGATTGGGGATTATTAGGGTATCATGGCTGCTGGATAGATTACTCTGTCAGTGACCTTTTGGGGAGAGCGGCTTGGTGGTTTATCCTCAGTGTCAGTAGTGTCTGTACACTTTTGGCTGATAGGAGGTGCTGTCTCTGTGTGTTATCTGTGTCAGTGTGGACAGAGAGAAAGCCTGTGAGCCAGGAAAAAAGAGAAAAATGTCCTGCAGGGAAAGATGTACGTGAATGAATGTAGGAATATAGACAGTATTGTGTTTGTCATTAATTTGTCATTGCCATTGTGTCGTCTGACACGCCTTCACTTTTTTATAAATGACACACATCTAAAATTATTTTTTCCCCAAAGTGTTACACAGGCTTTAGTTCAGCACAAACTCAGCAACAACAGCGTCAAAACAGTAAGAGTGTCATAAATCTATATTCTGATTAAATCTGCTCTAAACTTAGACTTTCCAAAATCCTGTTTTCAGATGTGCTGATATGTTGTGAAAAAACACTCTAAACATTTCTAGCCAAGACTTTTGAGCTCAGAACTGAATAAACAGAGGTGTTGGCTACACACTGCTCATTACAGTTTTTAGACATTGTATGTGGTTTTATTTCTAAAGCTTAACTAATGTGAGGCGCCACTCTGTTTTCACTCAGACACTAACCCTACACTGAATATTCATGAGATAGGTGTGAACACTCAGGTGAGAGGTCTTTGTACAGATGTAGCGATCTTTGTTTATAGAGACAAAATGGGTGTTTTCACACATTCCTGCACTGCTAATCCTCCAATGGAATGTCTGGAATTTTCATGTTGTTATCATATGAATGACGGATCACATGAGTGGGCGGAAAAAAAAGCGCAGCGCTCTGACTCGCGGTGAAAAATGTGTCTCTGCTTAATTATGCTTCTCTCACAAGAATCTAAAAATATTTTTTGATTCAAGCTATGTAAATTTGAAAGATACACTCTTTAAGGATTCTGGAGTATGTTTAGTTTTGTTTCTAGGATAAAATCTCAGTTATGTGTTTTTGTAAGTGTTCTTGCGGAATTTTCGCACCAACTCTAGAGGCTTAAAGGAATAAGATTTGATTGTTTTAGAAAAGTGTCTTATTTCTCAGAATCTTAATCTTAATGTCCTTCTTTACTCACAGATACTCAATTTAGCAACATTAGCAAACTTAGCAGCTAACTTTGTAGCTTTTGTTTGAACTAAAGAGGATTAGTGAATAAGGCATAATCACGCTACTGCAAAGTCAAAATAAAATGTTTGCCTGTTACCTTCTCATGAAAAATCCGCTGTTACCTGTGAGAAGAATGTAAAGTCATTATGCAGTCATACAGGTGAACTCAACGACGTTGAGTTTGTGCTTCTTCGTGGCTTTTTCCACCTTAAATAATGAGAAGTTATAAAGAAAAAAGCACCTTTTATTGATCCCCCTCAGTGAATTTATAACACGTTTGTTTATGTGATTTGTGGGGACATTACATAGACTTTCTCAAACCATCAAACCCTAAACTTACAAAACATGTCTTCACCTTAAAATACATGATATACGATGCAGGGAAGAAAGGACCCCACAACCTGAGTGTTTAAACAGGTTTTGGTTCCCACAGTGTGGCATAAACACAAACACGCTTTGGTAGTACTATACTAGTGAGGACATTCCATTCACTTGTATAATAGTGAGTAAAATAAACCTAAACTTAACCTTAGCAACCAAATGTCAGCTTCTGCTCTTTTAATAAATACAAATTCTAATGAAATTGTCTCATTTTTTTGGGAGGAGCAGCAAAATGTCCCCACTTTTACACATCTGACATGTATTCCTATCATTATGAACACTCTCAGTCCCCACCAGGGAGAAATACAAGGACGCACACACTAGTGAGAGGCAGCACACACACACTAGGGGGCAGTGGGCACACACATGCCTGGAGCAGTGGGCAGCCACCTGCTGTAACTTCCGGGGATGGCAGCTGGGGGTTAGGTGTCTTGCTCAAGGGCATTTTTCTTGCCGGTTCAGGAAACCTTTTGGTCTCAAGCCCACTTCACTGACCTTTAGTCTTCGACTGCCCCTAAATGCTAAAGCCTTGGGTCATCAGTTTTCCAGCCATTGCAACACTGCCATGGCTGTGTTCACAGGCCACATGAAGCCACAAGTTGCTGTTTTACAACTTGTTACATTAGCTGAGCTGTGCTGGTTCCTATAGGCTGCTACCATGGCCAGTGACAAACATGCTGTCATATTAATATATAACTATTTACGTGTATGTAAATGTTATTTTTCTCTGGTTATGGTAACCAGGAAGTAGTCTTGTGGTTGCTATAGTATAACTGGTAACACTGCTAATCCCCAGCTGGCACACTGGGGTTCAGTCCCTGTTGTTTGTGAATGCCCAAATCATGAATGTAGCATTAGGATTCTTACCCAAGGACTCGCATTGGTATAAAAGTCCATTGACCAAAAAATGTAAGTACTGTGTGTGTCCGAGTGTATAGTGTTTACACAGATGTTGGAGCACTTGTGTATTGTCTAAAGCAGGGGTCGGCAACCTTTAACACTCAAAGAGCCGTTTGGATGCGGTTTCCATGTAAAAGAAAACACTGGGAGCTGCAAATACTTTTTGACATCTAAAATGAAGATAACACTGTATATACTGTTTTTCGGTGCTTGAACATAAGTGTAATTATTATTATTAATTATTAATAAATATTGACAAATTAGGATTTACTAGTTTTTTAAATTTACTATTATTAATATACTAATAACTATTAAACATTATTATGAATAATAAAATTAATATTAATCATTAATAAAATATTAATACATTACATATTAATAAACTGTTAAAAGCATGTAGTATCACCCAGTTCTGTGTTTCACCTTTTCAGTCAACTTCACCCCAGCTCATTATCACCAATGTTATCACCTCATTTTCCACGGCCAATCACAAGTTAGCAAGAAATGGCAGAGCCAATCGGTGAACTTGTAGGCGGCCTAAAGGGAAACAGGTTTCAGGTTAAGCGGCTTGGATTTCCGCTGGGTCTTCCGCTTGAGCCAACCCGTCTCCATTTAATATAGCGTAACATTGTTTTTTGGACGGTAAAAACTGCAGGGGACTAAAACTGCCTTTTGAAAAGCCCACACCCACCAAAATACCTCCAGGAGCGCAGAGCCACAGCATGAGTATGAAAGAGCCACATGCGGCTCCGGAGCTGCGGGTTGCCGACCGCTGGTGTATTGGTACTGGTGTAATGGTAGAATAAGGTGATGGATAGAGGCGAACAGTGAGCCAGAGTCTCCAGTTTTCATGCCCCATCACATACAGCACACGTTACATATGCAGTCAAATGTATTTGTTGATACTGATCTGTCAGAATGAATAAAAAAGACTTTTTTTACTCTCTTTATCTCAGAGCTGGACAATCCGGAGGCTCGTGTGGCTGAGATCCACAACATTGTTCACCATCTCCCGGAGAAGAACAGGCAGATGCTGGAGCTGCTGATGAAACACCTGGCCAAGTAGGACACACCCCCTTTCACTGCCTTACAAATCCCACCATGTCCTGGCCATAAGAGGATTGCCATTGTAATGGGCTCAAGGCTGTCGACAGCAATAATGAACCCGGCTTTACCCCCTTTAGCTCGCAGAACAGAACACGTGGTTCAGATGTGGCTTCTTTTTCCTCGTTCTTTTCTTCAGGCAGGTTTCCTCCACCGTTCCCTGTTTCAGAGGTTTCTGAAACTTGTAGTTATGAAAAAAAAATAGTTTCCATAAATCATTCAGGTCTAGTAGTGAAATGTTACTCGCCAACATGGAAATATACACAATATGTAATATAGTCCGTACACTAGTGCATCTCTAGAAATTAAAGTTAATTTATGTTTATAATTGAATTCAAAAACGATAAAGTAATTTATTTTACTGTTGCGAGAAAAATATGTGAACTCTTTGGAAATGTTTGGATTTCTGTATAAATTTGTCATTAAATGTGTTCTGATCTTCATCCAAGTCACGCAGATGAAAACCGGGCGGATGAACTATAACCAGGGCAAACTATAAACAAAGTTCCACTGTATTTTAAGCCTTTTTTGTTTTAATGTTGATACTGTTTGAATAGTAATTGACTCAAACTCCGAATTAAATATTCGAATAATTTAAGATTATGTAAGTCATATGGATCAACATTAAAAAAAGAAAGAACTTGAAATTATTCTAAATATTACCGTTCTCCTGATTGAATTAAACTGTGAAAACAAATGATCAACATCAACTTCTTCACAATATTTAAATGTTTTGATGTAGCACATATACATCACCGCACACGTCAGTTAAATGTTACATTAACGTTTCAAGTTACAGTGGTAACCCTACATACGAGTTTAATCCGTGCAGGAGCCGAGCTCGTTAGCTGGTTTGCTCGTTAGCTGGTTTGCTCGTTAGCTGGTTTGCTTGTTAGCTGGATGCATTTTCCCCATAAGAATACATGTAAAACTGATTAATCCGTGTCAGCCGGCCAATATACAGTATACTTTAATATGTAAATAATGTGTTTATATGGGTTTTTAAAACATAAACGAGACGACGACGGTGCTCGTGTAGGCTGGCGGCTAAGGAGGACAGGAGGACGGGCGTACGTGTATGGCATGGTTACACTTATCATATGAAAAGTAAAAGTAAAATGTATCTAACTTTCTTGTTCACTACCTTTTGCTGTCTTTGTGTCGCTTTCACTAGCACTTTCACTTTCACTGGACAGCGGTCAAAGGTAATGACTGACCTCTTTTTCTACACTAGCATTTAGGGGATGCTACGACCACAGCGCCCCTAGTGGTTGGCATACTTGAACTAATTTAGGCTACTCGTTACTTGGAATTTTATTTGTTACCTGTAACAAAAATATTCTGAGATCTTGACTCGTTACCTGGAATACTCGTTAGTAGGGATGCTCGTAAGTAGGGGTACCACTGTATTTTGTTTCTTGGCATCTATAGCCTACTATATTATACTGAAGAATTATTTACTTTTGTTGCTGTGTTTTTCTTTACATTGCTTTATTTCATTCTTTTTCATTTATTTAACAGGGGAATGAGCTTTTATTATTTTATTATGTGCCATTTTTAATTAAATGGCTGATTTTCCATCTGCAGCACCTAGTCAGGCTGACATGTTATCTGATCTCTGGATGGACGACTCTTGTTTATTCATGGAGCAGTTTACCAGAGAAAAGACTGTCACTGTCTCTTGTGACTTATTACTAGGACCCTAATAAATACCCAGCCATTAACTCAGTGATGGACCATGAAGTGGGCAGAGAAATATGCTGTGAAGGTTCTGAATTTGTAGATGTTATGCGTCATTTTAGATTCAAGGTTAAAGAATCGAAGCAGCGTTGACTTGATATTGAATTCTGGATCATTTCCTGTGAATTTGGTCTTTAATGACTTAATGACTCATAATTCAGGCTTTAAAAGGTTAAACTGTATGCGTGATGAATGGACCTGTAATCTGTAGAGTTCAGGCCTGTATGTTCTCAACACTGTTGCACAAGATTACTGATCAGTGTTTGGGACTTTCCAGTGTGAGGTGGAACTTTTTGGAGTCTCGTTTCCAGCACAGGAGCACATGCAACCCAAACGTCATTCATTCTAGCATGGAGGTTGTAACCTGTAACCGCTGCTGTTGTGTTAATGACTTAGTGAAAGCTGTGTTAGGGGTCTGAGTTTGTACCTTTCAGGCCCTCCCTGTCTCTCAGAGGTGCTGTGGTTAGATCATAGATAGCACTGTGTACTGTGGTTAACCTTCGTTCTGACTAACACACCGTTATGAACAAGCAAGTCTTCCTCTTAATGTGCAACTTCTGCAGTTTACGACATTTCACTAATTCCCAAATCCTCAGTTTAATTAGAACAGGTGTCTGTATGAGGGGATCCTGTGCCAGTGCTGCCCCTCAGGGCTTCACTATAGTTACTTAAACAAATCACACAACTTCTACTCTAGTTTACTTTTCCACAGCAGCAGAAGACGGGAGTGAGCCCAGCGGATCGGAACCTATTAAACAAATCTGTGACTAAAGTTAGCCTCAGGAACAGGAAGTGCTGCAATCGGAAATAACTGCCATTATGTAACCTCGCGTAACCTCTGGCCTTTCCCGCAGTGTGGCCAGCCACCACCAGCACAATCTGATGACCGTAGCCAACCTGGGCGTGGTGTTCGGGCCCACCCTGCTCCGGCCCCAAGAGGAGACGGTGGCCGCCATCATGGACATCAAGTTTCAGAACATCGTGGTGGAGATCCTGATCGAGAACAATGACATGGTGAGTTTCTGACCTCGTGGCACACACTACGCTCTTGTTTATATGAGTAGAAAAAGTGGGGCTTGAAGGATCGGTGACCATGTTACACTTGCTGAGGTATACGCCCGTCAGCTAAAACATTAAAACCTGTGTGCTAACAAAACCCACTGTGTGCCAACAAGACCCACGTGGGTCGCGGACACGTTCTGGGTGCGTCACGGACAGTTAAATTTTAAAACAATTAAGAACGAAAAATAATTAATGCTTATCTGATTTTGTACTCATCTTTTATCTTAAAAAAAGACACAGAGAGGCAGGCGTCAGGCGCGTGCAGTATTCTTGTTGCCATGGTAACCACCACTTGTTTGCCCGTTACCCTTCACTTTAAAATTGTGATGTTTGGAGGCAAGATGGCAAAACGCAAATATTACCCGGAGCATTTGAAATGTAGATTTTCGTTTAGAACGCACACAAGCCCATCGATTGGCTCTGCCGTTTCTTGCTAACGTGTGATTGGTTGTCCCTGCTGTCACTCCATCAAACAGTGTCTGGACTTGTAAAACGATGTTTTGCAAGTTAGAAAGCAGTCCATGTTCAACTGCCTTTGTAAGTTGTTAACATGTTGGACGTTTGTTCTGTCTGTGTCACGTCAGCTAGACGTATTTTAATATTGGAGGTTTCATATTAAAACCATTAAGATTAACATTATATTCTGTGTTAGTGCGTGTGTCTACCAGTCTGTGATAAGCCGTCCATTTACATGCCTCTAAGTTGAACTATTGTCAAAATAATTCAGAATTTCTGCTTATTTTTACTCAGAAATGAGGTGTAATTTTATGTAAATGAGTCCAAAATACAGTCCAAATATAAGTGTAAAATTGGTGGTAGTGAGTGAAGTTGACTGAAAAGGTGAAACACAGAATTGCGTGATAATTTTATGCTACATGCATAATAATGTATTATTTTATTAATGATAAATATACATTTTATTATTAATAACACTTCATAGTTGTTATTGTTAGTATATTATTAATAATAATGAGTAACATATAAATCATAATTTATTAAAATAATAAGTAATGTATTGTAATTCATAATATTAATTTAATTTATGCTCCAGCACCCCTGCCCCGCCACGCCGGTCATGTCCCCCCTGAAATCTAGGCTAGTTTTAAAAAATAAATTTGTTTGGTTTTTTAATTAATTGAAAAGTGGGTCGTGACTTAATGACCATGAGAAAATGTGGGTCCCGGGCTAAGACCAGTTGAGAACCCCTGCTCTACAAGACCTCTGAAAAGGTTCTTTGGCATCTTGTGCCAAGTCTTCAAGATCCTTTAAGTTATGTAAGTTGCAAGATGGAGCTCCTACAGGTCGGACTTGTTGTTCCCATAAACAGTATTAGATCTGGAGGCCATTGTTGATGAGTACTGAGCACTGCAGATTGGGAGCTCCCCACAATCTTTAATGTTTTGGAGATTCCCTGACTCTTTGGCCCAGAATCGAGAATCAAATGTTCGCTTACAATCTAATATATATAATCAGACCTTCACATGCACCATTGTTACAAGATAATCAGTGTTATTTACCTCAACTGTGAGTGGTATTAATGTTGTGGCTGATCTGTGCAAGCTTCTAAGCTTCTAAACTAAAGGAGATGCAACTTATTGTTCCAATGTTTTGACTTTGCTTTGTTCCTTCTACACATTGGCATGTCAAGTGTGATCACATGACTGTTACTCTGCGCAGAAACGTTGGCCGTGATGAGGGGTTTTAAACTGGCAACAGTGTTCAAAATCCACATGGTTTTTTGGTAGAGCGTATCTGAGTCACTATATTTTATCGAAGAAGGTTTTGAACTTAACACAGTGTGATTGTGCCATCTCTACCAAACAGGTACTTTTTGTGTATTGCTTAATCCTCTGAAGTCTAAAGGTATATCAGACAATCTGCTGTCTTGATGTTTTTACTAATGACATCCATTTAAAATGTATGACATTATAGTTTTTAGTAATTGTATGTGGTTTTATAATCTTAACTAATGTGAGGTGACACTCTGTTTTCCTCAGCCACTAACATTAAATATTTATGAGATAGGTGTGAACACTCAGGACAGGTCTATTGTTCAAGTTCACCTCAGCTGAGATGCTTTTGTTTGTCAACATTCCACAGATTCTGGAATGTCTGGAATTTCCATGACATTAGCATATGAATTACAGATTGTGTTTTTGGCGGGAAAATATGTGCACCTGTCTGAGCCGTTCTCACAAACGTGTCTCTGCTTATTTAAGTTCCTCTCATAACGAAGTAAACACACATTTCGATTCAAGCTATATATATATTTGAAAAGTAGTCCATTTACGGTTTCCGGGGTATGTTTCGTTTTGTTTCTAGGATAAAATCTCGCAGTTATGAGTGTTTATGCTGAATTTTGTTAACATGCCGCCAACGGGAGAGCCGACTTTAGCGGGTTAATGAATGCTGCACATTCTGACATACTACTGCTTTCACCCACTATGTAGTAGGGATGTAGGCGATTTTGGACGCAGCCGTTGTCTGATTTGCTGCCAACACGTTCCCTAACCCTTGCATTCAAAATAAAAGTTACACCTACAGAGTCTACACATTTTCACATGGTAGGAACGAGACACAGTTTTTAACACTTTAACATTCTGCTCAACCGTTTGGTAGAGCACATTTTAGTCACTAAATCTTTATTGAAAAGGTGTTGAACTTAACACAACTGGATTGTGCCATCTCTACCAATCGGTAGAGGTCTGTTAGGTTAAAAAACATCCACTAGAGGTCAGAAATGCAACATTTTTTGTCTGAATGTAAACAAGCAGTTTATAGTGTGTTATTGTACTTTTTTTGAACCCCTCAACATAAAAATTAGCTTATTTTTGTTGAGGGTTAAGTGATTACTAAACAGTACTGTAATTACTATACTATAGTATTTATGGGTGGTCTAGTGGGTACTCTGTGTTATCTATGAAGTGACAAAGATGGGATGGGTTAAATTTTGGCCAATACTTAACGTGAGGTCAGATCAAGAGCCCCAAATCTGAATCAGGATATTTTAACCATTGCTTTAAATAATGGTTTATTTAGGAAGAGGTCTTGGCTTATGGGTTTCTGAGGAGCAGCACAAGCTGTGTGTTTTAAATCTGCAGTCTTCTCATTCGGCTGCAAATGTATTCAGCCTGGGAGTGTTTACAGGCTAAATGCCACGTCGCTCCATTGACACAGGAGTGCGAAAAGAGTGGATAAAGCCCCTCCTGAAGGGCCTGAGCGCACACCAGCGTGCAGGTCTACCATCCAGCTCTATTTAAAGAGACTCATATTAGCTGTAGCAGGTAACTTCAAAGCCGAGGGGAGGGGAGGAGGCGCCCGCAGCATCATCTTAAAGGCCAGGCTGCTTGTATTGGGTTGCTACAGCAACAGGCAAAGCGGCCAAGGGCTGCCTCAGCAACCTGAGCCTTAGGGGAAAGGTTGTTGGAGATGGGGGGGGGGTGTTGATTTTTACTTCAGAAATGCTTTTTCTCACCTGACTTCACTTAACTGTGGGTACGTACAGTGCCAGATCAATAAAAAACTTTGTCATTATTTTTTTATTATAAAATTTATTGTTGTACAGAATTTAATGATATTTTTCTGCAGCATCCTGCAAAACCAAGCTCGATTTTGATTGGCTGAAGGCAGGCCGTTTGAAATAAAGTGAACAGCAACTGAGACGTTTAGTCAAATGAAGGTGGAATATGTTTATAATGCACATTTTGCAGAAGAAACAGTGCTGTCATGCTTTAAACAGCGTTCTCCCAGACTGTGTAAAGTGTGTAAAGTGGTGGCTCTTCACAGGGTTGATGAAAAAACAGTATTGGTCAGCTGAGCTTGAGCTTTCAGATCTAAGTTCAGATCTAGGTGTAGTTTCACTATAACATAGTGGCAACAGGAAATGTACTATTTATCTGCAATCTTTTCTTCACTGCAGCAAGGAACCCGGAAAAGCCAAAGCATCAGTTATCTGGTGATTTATCTTCTCAGACACCTTCAGCATTCAGCATCACATGGATGATGTTCTGTTGCGGTTGCAAAAAAATTTCCTGCAGGCACTTGGCTATCACTCCTGGCCTGTACATGAGTCATTGTCTAACACTGTAAGAAAGAAAGAAATGGCTAAACAAACATATCACATAAAAACAGCAACTGCGTCTAGGAACTTGCTAGTTTAGAACTGTTGCATAAAAGATGCAATATTTACTGTAGCTTTGATAAAAAGTAAATAAAACAAAGTGTGCCTCAGACACTAATTATTACAGTCCATACCCTTAATAACTCATCTTCCCAAAGAATTCTGATCTAGGATCAGATTTGACCTTTTACAGATTGCAGATATATTGATAGAGTGAGTCTGATCCCAAATCACGACTCTGATTACATGCACAATAAATGATATATTACGTCCAGTAAAAATAAATAAAATATGCAATTTTGGCTATGCCAGTAGAGCTTGGTTGTTAACCCTCTGGAGTCTGAAAGGGTTTTCAGATGTGCTGATATATTGTGAAAATACAAAACTTTTGAGCTCAGAAGTGAAGAAACAGAGGTGTTGGCTACACACTGTTCATTACAGTTTTTAGAAATTGTATGTGGTTTTATTTGTAAAGCTTAACTAATGTGAGGTGACAGGTTTTCCTCAGCCACTAACCCTACATTGAATATTCATGAGATAAGTGTGAACACTCAGGTGAGCGCTCTTTGTTTATAGAGACTAAATATCCATTTTTACACATTTCTCGCCCCTAATCCTCCACTGCTATGTCCGGAATTACCATGTTGTTATCATATGAATGGCAGATTGCATGAATGTGTGGAAAAAAGGCTCACGCTCTGAAATCTGCCTGTTTTTTATTATTTTCTCACAAGAATTTATAATATATAATTTTTAATTTATATTTTTATAACAGTAGACCCTTTCTGGGTTATATATAGTTTTCATAAGATAAAATCTTGCAGAGTTTAAATATAAATGTTTTTGCAGAATTTCAGTTTTGTAGTGTGTAAAGTCAACATGGAGGTGTGAGCATGCATTACCAGTGCCAGTGGGGCTAGGTACAGCATTAGACACCAATGGGTCCAAATTGGATTTGTGGATATTGATGTAGTAGAAGTGATTGCACTCAGCATGCATTAACTGTGCCAGTGGGGCTACGTACAGCCTTAGTCACCAGGGAGGCTGATGTGGATGTTACAGGTACAGTTAAGAGGTTACTTAAATGAAAGGTCTGTGAAGTGAGCTTGGAGGCGGGTGGGTCTGGATCAGGTGGATGTCTTCTGAATGTGTTGTGGGCTTGATTCAGTGAAACGCTAACAAAAGGATGTCCCTACTTGTGAGGTTGTGATCGAGGTAGTAGGCTTGTTACAATGTGGTTGTATTGAAATGGGCTGGATGTGCAAACCCAGTGCAGGACTTTTAATTTCATGAAAGTGTTCATAGTTGTTTTACTGTTTGTTTGTAATGATTGTAAAATAGCTTTGCTTGAATTGTCCTGTTGGTGAATAAGCACACAGTGGAACCGATGTAGAAAGCAGTAGGGATGCACCAAATATGCGGCAGCTGAAACAAGTGACTTTATTCCAAACGATGACATTTTAATGACACTGTTTCTAGTTCCAGGCCAGAGACAGGAACCAGACTGCTGCACTAAAGTTAGTTTAATACTGAACGCTGGTTTGACATTCACATAGAGTTTGGTGCTGAAATTGAAGAAGACAAACTACAAGCACAACCTTTACTAAACTACATTTGTTATGATGAAGCCAGAATACAGCCGCTTAGCTTTGTGTTTGTGCTCCGTGCTGCAGTGTTAGGGAGCGTCTCACAATTAGCAGAAGAAATGTGAAGTGTTTCAGTGTCTGTAGCCAATGACACTCACATTAAACACACAACACATCCATGTGACTTACATCATTCATTTTAGACATTTTACATCATTTTATTAAATATTAGTAATAATGTAACACACATGCATCTTCATACATATTCATATATTATTGTCTTTGTTTTATATACAAATATAATCAATTAAGCTCATGTTATTAAACCTAATGATGTCAAACCAGCTTATTAACATACAGACATTCATTAGTTTGGAAAAGTTATTAATTTGATAATGTATTTAAATGAAGAACTGTGTTCAGTGTTCAGCCAAATTTTTGATTTCGGCATCTCTAGAAAGCAGGAACATTCAGTGGTGCTTCTAGATTGTTCAGTCTGGCCATGACAAGGTACAGTGAGCTTGTGCTATATATGTGATAATGTACTGATGTGTGCTTATAAAATTCAGGTGATGCTGATGTGACGGCTCACTCTGTGTGTGATGTATGTCTTATGGGTTAGCTTTGACCTTTTTTTTACGTTTTAAAGACTTTTCCTGCTCATGTACAGTAGTTTTCTACAAGTGTCAAAGGATTGAACTGCACTGTGTTCAGCAAAGCATTTCTGAGCATTTATTTGATTATATGCTTCATTCTTTCACTTGTTCGATGTGACTGACAGGGCATCATTTCTCTGTCATTATCTCTAAGTGAGAATCATATAAAGCCTGTTTATTATAGTCTGACAAATCAGATTCTCTGCTTCTCACTGGCTCTCGTCGTAGGCTAAATATGAGCACAGATAAGCATGTACAAAAGGGAGCGCTTCAGTTACCTCTGCCTCAGCAGCTACTGTGCTGCTATGAAAATATTTACTCAAGCCTTTTTGGCCTCACTGGAAGCTCCGCCCTTGTTTCCCTTTCCCTAGATCTTCAAAGAGACGCCGGCTCCTGGAGCAGGACAGACCGGCTTACAGCTCAACCTGCCCAGGAGAAAGAGTACAGAGAGCAAGGCCCCATCCTGCAGCGAGAGACCCCTCACCCTCTTCCGCACCCCGACTCACTCCGACAAAGACAAAGGTGGGGGATTTCTTTTTGCATGTGTTGTTGCTCAAAAATGGAATCTTTATCCGGATGGGGAGAAAAAAAAAACATTAATAACAATGTACAGCACACAAGTCATTTTAGATCCTTTTTATTAATTATAAAACACTTTTAGTTACTAATTATATTAAACTAATGTAAGAAAATCATAAACCATTAAATTTGCATCTCTTGAAAATTTTGAATGATTTGACTATGTATTTTTTTCCTAATCTGTTCAAATTTAAATCAAAGTTAAATCAAAACATGGTCTCCTCCCATAATCCTAAATCTGACGACCACAATCCTGGCTTCAAGGTCCAGAGCATCAGATATCAAGTATGAATCATTAACAATATTTCCAAAACTGAACAAATGAAACGTGTCTGAACAGGGTTCCTCATTTACATAAATGAATATAAAATTAGTAACTAAACTATTTCCCAAAATAAGTCTTGTAGTGAGTCAGGAGTGAATGTCTGTATGTTAATGAGCTGGTTTGACATCATTAGGTTTAATAACATGAGTTTAATTGATTATATTTGTATATAAAACAAAGACAATAATATATGAATATGTATGAAGATGCATGTGTGTTACATTATTACTAATATTTAATAAAATGATGTAAAATGTCTAAAATGAATGATGTAAGTCACATGGATGTGTTGTGTGTTTAATGTGAGTGTCATTGGCTACAGACACTGAAACACTTCACATTTCTTCTGCTAATTGTGAGACGATCCCTAACACTGCAGCAGGGAGCACAAACACAAAGCTAAGCGGCTGTATTCTGGCTTCATCATAACAAGTGTAGTTTAGTAAAGGTTGTGCTTTTAGTTTGTTGTCAGCACTGAACTGTATCCTTAGTAAGTTCTCTGTGTTCTCAACAGAATGGTTATGAGGTGCAGTGATATATTATTTCATGCCTACTACTAATCATGAGTATAATTTGTTCTGGCGAGTTACTCTAAGTCACATGTTCTCAGCACATTTGACAGCTGCTAGCCTTTATTTTTGCTTTACTTTAACTAATTCACATCTATTGACTGAAGGTTTTTGTGTCTACAGCAGTGATGGAGAAGAGAGACAGTGTGGTTCTGAACTCCAGCTCAGAATCGCAGCCAACGTCCCTCAACTGCAACAGCACTCATAACTGGAGCAGACTTAATAACCTGCCCAGCGGAGACGGAGACCAAGACGCTCTTCTGGCAAGACAGAACCGGCCCAATGCACTGTGAGTCTCTCTCTCTCTCACACACACACACACACACACACACACACAGTTGTTAGTGTTTCCCTGTCTCAAATTTTCCTCATACTCTTCCCTGGGAAGAAGGCTAAACTATATTTGGTGCTCTTAGTGGATTCCCTCATTCTGGCTGTGTTGCTCAGTCTACACTGGGCACAGATGGGGTTGGTAATGGGTTTTTAAGCTAATATGTGCGTGCCATGCTGAGCACTCTCAGTTGTCAGCCATTAGTGAAAGGAAAGACATGACCATGGGCTGTAGAGGCATAGAGGGAGGTTTCTAGTGCGGTGAGTAGGGATGTTTGTTCCTACGATTGCTGTACAAGTGGTCACATACAAAATCACTGCTTTGTTACAACTTCAGAGTATCTTGTGTTTGAAAATATGTGAATTAAAAACCCTTTTTACTTACTATGTAAATATTTCTCACTGTTTGTAGGGACAACAGCATAAACGTGAATGCTGTTCACACTGAATTGAATGTGCATGGGGTCCTGGGGTTATTTCTTCTTTTACTCGTTTTTATTTCCGTCCAGACCTGCAATGTCTGTTTTTCTTGTCATCAAAGGTACAGGCCGAATTGAGAAAAGTGGGATGCGTCAGGCTTATTAAAGGGGCTACTGATGCAAATCATTTCTCAGTAACTGTATTACTGCGAGTTCTGAAAGATGTGATGCTAAATGCTGTTAAATTAACTGTAAATAATTGTTTAAGGAATAATACATTATAGCACCCTTCAGTGTATTATTGTGATTATACTACAGTTCAGTTATCACTGTTTATTTTTAGATTTTAAGATAAAAAGGACAAAAACTATCAGACACTTCACTCCAACATCAGCATCAGACTGTACAGTCATGGCCAGAAGTTTTGAGAATGACACA
>BRDA01009288.1:86003-125012 GCA_036984385.1 Crenuchus spilurus | reverse complement strand
TCTAGGAACCTTTAATTAGTAATTCATCACTTCCTGTTTCCCTGGGGTATAAATATGGCATCACACAAAGGCCTATTTCTCTTATTCACTCTTAAGCATGGGAAAGACAAGAGAACACACTATTCAAGTAAGGCAGATCTGTGTTGACCTTAATAAATCATGCAATGGCTACAAGAAAATAGCCACTCACCTGCAGATGCCCTGATCTACAGTCAGAGCAATCATCAAAACGTTCAACATATCTGGAACTGTGACAAACAAGCCTGGAAGGGGACACAAGTGTATCTTGCCACCATGCACAGTGAGAAGGATGGTAAGAGAAGTAAAAAGTTCTCCAAAGCTCACTGTAGGAGAATTGAATCAAATGGTAGCATCTTGGGGTTACGAGGTCTCCCAAACAACCATCAGGCACTATCTACATGCCAACAAGCTGTATGGGAGGCATGCATGGATAAAGCCTTTTCTGAGTTATACTCATAAGCGTAAACTGGTGGAGTTATACACCAAATAAAGACACTTGAGCTAAAGCTTTTTTTGCATTGTTGTCCTATATTATATAAAAAAGAAGTTATCAGAAGCCAAAGAACACTTCTTAACCAGGTGCGCCAATAATTATGGAGGGCGCTGTATAACTATTTACATCATATATACTCATATATACACAATATATGCAAAATGATACCATATTAATTCTAGCACTAGAACATTTCTAGCACTAGAACTCTATAGTTCCTTAAACAGCCAAGTGGTTTCCTTAAAAATCCATCACCAAACCTTCTCAGAACACACTCAAACCTCATAGACTAGAGGATGTGGTTTAGGACACCATATGACTTTCTGTGAACTATAAACATGAATTAAACCTCACCACCACAAACACTTCAGACAGCAGAGTTCTTCGTATTTATGATGGTTATCATCACTAGAACTGATTCTACACCAGAACGTATTCATGACTTGGGCTGTTTAGGTGACTATTGAGCTCCAGTGTAAAGTGTAAAGTGAATTTATTTATCTGTCCTGTATGTGACTAATCTTCTCCAGCTCATTAATAACAGACTTACTCCTCATGGTCACCTGCTCTGAGCTCCATATGATCAGTGATTCAGCACGACAGTAAAGGATGTTAAATAAAAATCCACAATTACACACACAGACTGAGTCAGTAAACAAGTAAACAGAAGGACGTCTGCAGGAGGGGATTGAGCAGGTTATGTAAGGTGTGGAACGCCATTTCAGGATGTAATTACAACACAAAATACTTCTGTGTGATGTAAGGACGGGGGCCCAGTATGGTCCATCAGAGTGAGCTTTATTTACTAAAACAACAGAAGTGTATCAGGAGAAATTAAACTGAAACTAGAGAACTAAAGAACAATAAACTGGAACAGAGTTTGAGTGCCACAAGGCAGAGGTGGGAGTAAGTCCCTCATGGGCAAGTCACAAGCAAGTCTCAAGTCATCACCTTCAAGTCTCAAGCAAGTCCCAAGTCACTGTGGTGAGAACCAAGCAAGTCAAGTCCAGTCCCCGCTATATGTCAAGAAAGTCACAAGTCAAGTCATACAAATATGGTCTGACCTACACCATTTTACACATTTAAATCAATATAGACGGTCATATACAAACTGAGTTTGATTTCAACATAAACTAAACCTATTAAACATCAAATAGACCTCAAACATACAATTACATAACTTACTTAATGGCTTACTTCCCCCATCAAGGCTCACGCCATTTCTCCATCACCTATTAATGCATCTCTCAAAGGTGCTTCTTAATGAACATTTCTGAGCACAAAAAGTATTTTACCATCAACTGAATAGTACATAAAATAAAAATAAGTATATAAAAATAAATAAAAACATATTGCCTGAAATGTAAACCTGTTACCTATAAAACAATGTCTGAAATGTTAATATTACAAACATTACAAAACATTACATCAAACCATGAAAACATTCACATAATGTTTTTAGTATGCCACATACTATTCATGCTATTTTGTCCAGTTCATATCCACACTAGCAAACATCTCTGCCACAACATTAAAGAAATATTTAACTTTAGCATAACTTTCAAATTTAAGCAATCTTATCTTTACATATGCTAGATGTCAAGGTTGCTAGACAGTGTAGATATGAACAGAACAAAATAACAACAATAGCATGGGGCAAACAAAAACCAAGTTTATTTATTTATTTATTTTATTATTTTTTATTTTTTGTATACATTTTGTGTGTTTGTTATTTTGTACACATTTAGTCCGGTTAGGTTTGTTTTCACACTGCATTTTTGCGAGCGCTCCAAGGACTTTTATTATGACACACCCACGTACTGTCGTCATCACTTACGTGGTGTGCGTCTTCCTACACTCGACACTGATTGGTTTGTAGAAGGACGTGCATCTGACGTGTTTAAATACTTTTATATTCCGTGGCAGTATTTACTTTAGGTTGCTCTGTCATCCTGTTATATCCTTTCTCTCTCATTATCTCAGAAAATAAGCTGCACGTTTCAGTATTTTGTGCGTTTTGAAGCTGACTGTTCACATGTTCATCAGACCAAAATTATATTAAACATTTGGTCTCCTCCTCGCTCCATGTGCTACAACGGCTTGTTATCGCTGTTTAGCGTTCTGCCTGCACTGTAAAGTAAGCTGATCCTGCTTCAAAATGAAATCTTCTAACGTAATCTATCTTTGTTTTTAAATTGGAAATATTTAAATAAAAATTGTCTTTTCGAGTCATCTGTCTCAGTCAAGTCTCAAGTCATAAAGACCAAGTCAAAGTCAAGTCAAGTCTTTCACCAGCGTTAGTCAAGCAAGTCTCCAGTCCTCAAAAGTCCCCTACCTCTGCCACAAGGAAGACTTGTGATCAGGCTGAAAGAACAGGCTGCTTTAGCTAAGAGCTAAGAGCTAACTGCTACTATCAGCCCTGTTTACATATTAATAAATATTTAATGACCATGTCAGTGTTTTCTCTCTCTAATATAATCCTCACTAACAGCCATGTTTATATATTTATATATTTTTTATGTATATACACAATTTTAGGAGCTTATAGCATGAATCACTGGCATGTTTTATATTAGCATTAGCATGTTGTTGTAAAAGTTAAACATTTGTTTTGGTTTTTCTTGCTGAGTAACAGTTTTATCTCCTCTGAATCAGGTTAGGTAAGTTATGAAATAAGTAGTTTTGAAAGCATTTTTGGCAGGAGGTCCATAAGAGAGTTGCGGCAGAGATGTTTGCTAGTGTGGATATGAACTGGACAAAATAGCATAAATAGTATGTGACATACTAAAAACATTATATGAGTGTTTTCATGGTTTGATGTAATGTTTTGTAATGTTTGTAATATTAACATTTCAGACATTGTTTTATAGGTAACAGGTTTACATTTCAGGCAAAATGTTTTTATTTATTTTTATATACTTATTTTTATTTGATCTACTATTCAGTTGATGATAAAATACTTTTTTGTGCTCAGAAATGTTCATTAAGAAGCACCTTTGAGAGATGCATTAATAGGTTATGGAGAAATGGCGTGACCCTCTTGATGGGGGAAGTAAGCCATTAAGTAAGTTATGTAATTGTATGTTTGAGAGGTATATTTGATGTTTAATAGGTTTAGTTTATGTTGAAATAAAACTAAATTTGTATACGACCGTCTATATTGATTTAAATGTGTAAACTGAGGTAGATCAGACCATATTTATATGAGTTGACTTGTGACTTGCTTGACTTATAGCAGGGACTCAACTTGACTTGCTTGGTTCTCACCACAGTGACTTGTGACTTGCTTGAGACTTGAAGGCAATGACTTGAGACTTGCTTGTGACTTGCACATGAGGGACTTACTCCCACCTCTACAACATGGTATCAGTTATAGATTTTATATATTGATTAGATTAAGAATCTTTCAGTTGTGTAGCTGTGCAGTGGGAAGTAGTCAGTGATTCCCAAAAGCTCATTAATGAGGAGAAAAGATGGACGTGAGCTCTGCTGACTCATCGGCACACTTTAACTCTGAGGCTCCGTGGAAAGAAAGAAAGCATCTGGATGAACCATCAGAGATCACGTTTCCACCACAGACATCCCCAAAAACCATCAAAGTGGTCAGCACTGTCTGGCAAAAAACACTTCATACTGGTTCCTTTACATCAGGGGTCCAGAGTCCAGCTCATTCTTTACTTCTGACACAGCATCTAAACCTGTTATTTAAAGTGTCCGTCCCCCAAACCTGCTTTACGTCATCTTTACAGTCTGAGAGTTTATGAGCTCATAGAACAGAGAACTCAATTTTTAAAAATGATCAAGAATGCTCATAACGTTCAACATGGCATCTGATTTAGAGTAAGTCCCGCCTTCCCAAAAAAGAACCAATCAGATTGCTGGTAAAGGTGTCTGGGGTAAAGCCCCGCCTCTCTTCCTTGTGGTAGAGTTATGTTAATATCCAAAGATCTGGCTAATTAACAGATGTTTAGCTCCACCCAGTCATCTTAGACAATTAGCTCTGTCCAATCAACGAACAGATGTTTAGCTCCACCAAGTCACCTTAGACAAGTAGTTCTGTCCAATCAGCCTACAGATATTTAGTGCCACCCAGTCAGCTTAAAGATGTTTAGTCACACCCATTCAGTCTACATATGTTTAGCTCCACCCAATCAGAGTACAAACGTCTAGCTACGCATTAAGTCTACAAACATTTAGCTCTTCCCAATAAAAGTACAGACGTCTAGCTTGCTCAATCACACTAAACTGCCACAATACAAAACAGCCAATCAGAGCAGAGCTCATTTACATGCAGAGATTATTTGCCAGGATTTGTGATGACACGTCGTTCAAACGTTTGGAATCACAGCCATATTAATATGAATATAATGTAGATTTAACTATTAGTTGTTATAAAGAGGCATTGTAGATGCTTTCAGTGTTGATGTTTTAATTACAGACTTTTATTTTGTAGTTGGCGTTGAAATATGAACGTTTGAACGACGGTATTAAATGTATATACAGTCTACGTGTATATATAGTATACCTTACTGTCCGCTGTGGTGTAGTGTAGCTGTGGTTCTGACCGGATGCCCATATTTGGTCAGCAGTCCAGCTTCATTCTCAGCCAGTGATGAAACTCTGGAGTCAGAAGGAGGGACTGAGTGAGTCAGAACAAAAAATCGGCTTTTACCCCCCCCATTTATTCAGCAGTCTATAAAAACCCGAGAGCAGCTTTAAACCCAGGAGAGAGTTTACATTCATAGTAACTTTAACACCAGCCTTCACTTTAGCAGCAGATCTGGAAGATCACCATGAACTTCATGGCTCCTCTTGTGATGTTTCTCTTCTGCTACATCTGGACATCATCCGGTAGGAATGCGGTTTTATGTGTGACTGTCCTGGTCTTACTTAGCATTGTAGTGTTCAGAATACCCTGTTTCAATACTTATTTCAGTCCATACTGCTTTACTTATTGTTCTGTACTGATATGAGATGAATGATAGTCAATACAGAGTGAGTTCAGTTTCCATTCCACCTTAAATAGTGCTCCACTTAAGGTGGACGGATAGTGAGAAGTTATATAACATACAGGCTCTGTTGGAGTTTATTCACTGTTCACTTTCTTTCTGTTTAGCTTCATTAGGTAAGAGTAACCTTCCCAAAGCAAAGGATGTCATCTGGAAATCTCACAACTTCAAAACAATCCTAGTCTGGAGTCCTAAACCCTTAAACTACACCTACACTGTAGAGTTCTACAGGCAAGTGCAGTATTTGTTACATACCTTATAGATTAGGGCTTTATAGATACATTAATATAGTGTTATGTACTAAATCTGAATAAGTTTTGATGTGATCTATAGACATTCCCAGAACGACTGCAGATCTGTTTAATTATGCATAACCGTGTTATCTAATTAGAACTATTAGCTTATATTAGACTATTTCTAATTAGCATTTGTAGCTGGATTACTTATAGCATTTCTAACATCGTGAGGTGGATTAATTATAAAATTGAAAATTACATTACTGCCAAAACATGGATTTTTTCTAACATCTTTAGCTTGGGAGAGGGGGGCACACTGTTTGCAATCGCTCCTTGCTAAATATATTTGTATGTGGCGGAGTAATACTAGAAGAGCATTGGTCAGAGTGCCATTATTGTGCAATATCAGCACTCCTAGAACATCTCTCAGCCAATCGCACTGCTGAATCGGAACAAACTGTGGCATAATATATAGATATTAGATATTGTGCATTATTAGATATTAGGTGGTATTTGATATTGTGCATTATTAGATATTTGGCAATATTTGATATTGTGCATTATTAGATATTAGGCAATATTTGATATTGTGCATTATTAGATATTTGACAATATTTGATATTATACATTATTAGATATTAGTCAATATTTGATATTGTGCATTATTAGATATTAGACAATATTTGATATTATACATTATTAGATAATAGACAATATTTGATATTATACATTATTAGATATTAGTCAATATTTGATATTGTGCATTATTAGATATTAGACAATATTTGATATTATACATTATTAGATATTAGACAATATTTGATATTGTGCATTATGAGATATTAGACAATATTTGATATTGCACATTATTAAATATTAGACAATATTTGTTATTGTGCATTATTAGGTATTTGACAATATTTGATATTGTACGTTATTAGATATTAGACAATATTTGTTATTGTGCATTATTACATATTAGTGAATATTTGATATTGTGCATTATTAGATATTAGACAATATTTGATATTATACATTATTAGATATTAGACAATATTTGTTATTGTGCATTATTAGATATTTTACAATATTTGATATTGTACGTTATTAGATATTAGACAATATTTGTTATTGTGCATTATTAGATATTAGACAATATTTGATATGATACATTATTAGATATTAGACAATATTTGTTATTGTGCATTATTAGATATTAGACAATATTTGATATACATTATTAGATATTAGACAATGTTTGATATTATACATTATTAGATATTAGACAATATTTGTTATTGTGCATTATTATATATTAGACAATGTTTGATATTATACATTATTAGATATTAGACAATATTTGTTATTGTGCATTATTAGATATTAGACAATATTTGATATTATACATTATTAGATATTAGACAATATTTGTTATTGTGCATTATTAGATATTAGACCATATTTGATATTGTGCATTATTAGATATTTGGCGATATTTGATATTGTACATTATTAGATATTTTATTATCTAACCAGGTATTTGTAAATTAGCTAGTTTATGTCTGATCCTGTGTCCATGTGTCTGTATAGGGTTGGTAAGGACAGACAGCGAAATCCTCACTGTATCCAAAGCTCGGACACAGAGTGTGACCTCACTAATAGTCTGAGTGAGCTGAAGGGAATCTACACAGCAGATGTTCTGTCAGAACCTTTACCTGACTTCAGTTCAGACCAAGTGGAACTGCCCTTCACTCAGTCCAAAAAGTTCTGCCCTTATAATGACAGTGAGTCCCTTCATATTTTAAATTATTTTACTATATACATTATACATAATATACACATATTAAATACAATATTTCTGTTATTTTAGCTCTTATAGGACGACCCGAGTTCACCATAAAGCTGAATGAAAATAAAACAGTGGTGATCCTGATCCAGGACCAGCTAACGGCTTTACATAAGAATGGAAAAGCTTTAACTCTCAGAGATGTTTTTAAAGGAGATCTGAAGTACAAGGTGGTCTACAACAAGGCTGGGAGTACAGGGAAGGTGAGGAAACCTTATGATTTTCATTCCTAATATTCGGTATAGCTACTGAACAATTGTATAAATAAATTCTGGACTATTTACAGTTTATTAATCCAAGAAGTTAATTGTAATGTGATGCTTCCAATAAATCACAAACCTGGATAACACCAAACAGTTCACTGAATGATTTCTGAGGCTGAGTGTGTGTTCATGTCCTGCAGAAGGAGAAGGTGGTGGATGATGAAGAAGTGGAGATGAGTGAACTGGATGAAGATCAGAGTTACTGCTTCAACATAGCGGCATACATACCGTCACGGAAAGGAACCAAGAAGCTGGGTAAATGGAGCTTTTACCAGTGTTCACCAGCAGGGGACAGGAGCATCATCGAGGGTGAGTCTGAGAACGTTATCCAGAGTCTGTTCACATTAGATACAGATTGATCTATAATTATAATAATAATAATAATAATAATAATAATAATAATGATAACAAAATAATAATAATAATAATAATAATGATAACAAAATAATAATAATAATAATAATAATGATAACAAAATAATAATAATAATAAATAACAATAATAATAATAATAATAATAATAATAATAACAAAATAATAAACCATGGACTAGTGGTAAGGATCTGGTCTTGTGACCAGAAGGTTGCTGGTTCGATCCCCAGACAGGACATGACTGAAGTGCCCTTGAGCAAGGCACCTAACCCCCTAACTGCTCCCCGGGCGCCGGTGGATAAGGGCTGCCCACCGCTTCAGGCACAAATTCTCACAGCCTAGTGTGTTCACTAGTGTGTGTGTGTTTCACTGCACGAATAGGTTAAATGCGGAGGTCAAATTCCGTTGTGTGAAAAATCACATTGGCTAAATTGGTTGATCTTAATCTTAATCTTAATAATAATAACAACAAAATAATAATATTTTAACAAAATAATAATGATAACAAAATAATAACAACAAAATAATAATAATAATAATAATAATAATAACAATAATGATAACAAAATAATAATAATAATAACAACAAAATAATAATAATAATAATAATAATAATAATAATAATAACAAAATAATATTAACAACAAAATAATAACAATAACAATAATAATAATAATAATAATAATGATAACAAAATAATAATAATAATAACAAAATAATAATAATAATAATAATAACAAAATAATAATAATAACAATAATAACAAAATAATAATAATAATAATAATAATAATAATAATAATAATAGTAATAATAATAATAAGCGAGAGGAAAAAATTCTACAACAGAAGAATAAAAATGGAGAGAGAATCTTATCTAGATTTATCTATCTATCTTACAAAGTTTGAGTTTCTTCAATACATCTGTCTTGTTTTACTTTCCTCTGTGTAAAAGAATGGAGGTCAGCTGACTCACAGGGTCAGCAGAAGCAGCTGTGTGTATGGGCTCTGTTTATAAAAGCGTGAGAATGTTCGAGTACATTCCTGGAAACAACATCACAGCAGTTTTATTCTGTGTAGTCCCAGCATGATAAATACTGTGTGTGCACACTCAGTTCTTAGTTTATAATAACTAAGCGTATTAAACAGGTCTATTAATGATGATATCACAGTTTTGCATTCATTAATGTGATTACTTTGATTGAACACTGTGTTACATAAGAAATGTACATTATTTACATACACCACCAGCTTATATATACAAAGTCTTTAAGGTTAGAGACATACACATACGTATAAGCTCCCCAGACCAAAACATAGTCACTTTGTATGTTTGAGGTGGTAGTAACATCATACGGCAGCAATGACTGTGAGCGGAATGTACCATTGCTGCTGTATTACATCAGGTGTATTTCAGTTAAACTCCGTCACGTGTTAATATTTACACTAATATTAGTGTAGTGTAGCTGATATATGGTCAGTAATGGAGTGCAGGAGTTATAACTGAGTAACAAACAGTGATCCTGTGTGTCTCTCTTGCAGAGTATGGACTGTTGGTGGTGGGCAGTGGAGTTCTGGTGCTGCTCACTTTGCTGATCCTTGTGGTCACTCTGACTGTGACCTGCTGTAGACGGACCCGGAGACGGAAACAGGCTGAGGACAATCAGACTATTACACACGTTTAGGTGACACTGTGTCACCTCTCTGTTTCTGTGAAACATCAAGACTACAGGATATGTCATACATATCTAATATAATATTATTAATAATAATAATAATAGTAATAATAATAATAATGATAATAATAATAGGCATATATATATATATATATATATATATATATATATATATGTGATGGATATGAAACTCTTTAGCTTTTATTTAAATTGGGCTGTAAATAAATGTACTTATTTATGTATTTATATTTGTATATTAGCTGTTATACTAAAGTTTTATTTTCTTACAGATCATCGTTTACGAAAGCGCTTAATAAACTGTTTAATACAAAAATATTTCCTCATTTGTTTTTCACTTAAAAAGACTTGTTACTGTGCCTTTAAGACTGATATATGTAAACATATGCCTCAATCAAAAAGAGAAGAAGTGAGAGGGGTGGGGCTAAACTCCTATAGGCTGAAAATGTGGGCATATGTAAATGTGCAAATATTGTGACATCACAAAAACGGTTCATTCAAAACTGCCTGTTTTCCCAGTTTAGTTTGCTTATACGGACTGATGAGCTTTTTACTTTTGTGTGATAACTGGAGCGGCATAAAACCAAATTACATGACAGTCACGTTAGAAAAGTCTATACATGTTAAAAAGCGCCACCTGCTGCACAATCTGATAACTACACTTAAACTCTACAGGGGACATATTAGGACTAAAGTTAGGATTAAAGGAGAAATTCCACTGATATTGACATTTTTCTGAATAATTTAGTCTTTAATGTAAACTAACTGATGTGAATCTGACTCGGATCTCTTTATAATGGTGCTGATAGGAACCAGACGTCCATTTTAATTTTATTTACTTTCCAAACCCACCGTGCCCCTATATGTACCTTTGGAGTGTTTGTATGTAACATTGATGGTAAAATAGTGCATCAAACAACATCTCAGACTGTGAACTCAGTCTGGTTCCTATCAAAACTGATGTGAACAGCATCTGGAGGCTCTTAAATGAATTTTTGACAGAAAATGACCACAAACATAACACAAGAAATGAGAGAGTTTATATAATAATATTATTTAAAATAACTGTCCAGCATACAGACACGTTTCATATGTAATACCCCCCACAGACAGTCATGTTAACTCGGACAGACCCTTATAATACACCTTCATTAGTACAGTAAGTCAAATAAATACAAAGTAAATATACAGAGTCATTACCATCAGTACCCTGATATATAAATACCCCACTTCATCATTACACACACAGAGTAAAGTAACATTCAAACATGATTTAAAATCATCTGTAACACTAATCCCACACAGTAAATCTGCCAGTGTTCAATCAACACTATTAGAGTTAAATTAACACTGAGAGTGTTACATTTTGACACTCTCAGTGTTAATTTAACTCTAATAGTGTTGATTTAACACAGGCAGATTTACTGTGCATGTGTTTTGAGAGGCGGTTTCACTCTACTGTAATCTCTCTCTAAGAGATATTTATATTAATCTGATATTTCCTCCAGCACAGAGAAAATCAACCCACTTGTACAGAAAACAGTCTGTAGTTCAGGGATGGAACGATGATCAGTTTTCATTTTAAACCAGTATACATTATTTTTTTGGTATTTATTTAAAAATAAAAGTTTTTGCCAATTTTTATCCCCTTCCCATTGTGGTAGTAGCCAATTAACCCATCCCATCCACTAGGGGGCTCTCCCCATCACTTTGCACTGTCCCTGACTCTAGAATAGTGAAGACAAGCACACGCCTCCTCCGTTTCTTGTGATGCCAGCGACCGCCTCTTTTTGAACTACCACTGATACACCATCACGGGGGAGCCAACGCGCTCGGAGGAAAGCTCAGGATTCCCAGCTCTGAATGGACCAATCAGTAGACGCCTGAGCCAGCAGACATTACAATGTGAGAGTGATAGAGAGAGAGAGTGCCATCTACTGCCAATTTTTGCTCTCTTGGGCCCCGGCTGTTGATGGTAAACAGCATGACTGGGATTCGAACTCGCGATCCTCGGGTCATAGTGCTAGCATCTTAGCCTGCTGAGCCACTCGAGGCCATTAAACCAGTATTGCTTCTATAGTTTAGAATTGGAGCGGACACTAGAATTCAATAGTCACCTAAATAGTGGACATGGTTTAGGACACAGTATGAGCAGGAAGTTCTGATCTAGCATCTGTTTTAGTGAACAAGCATCATAAATACAGAGGAGTCTGATCTAAGATCAGTCTTCTACCAGCCCTGCTGCTGTCTGAAGTGTCATAAACTCTACCACAGCAACCACCTAGCAACACATTAGCAACCACCCTAACAAGCATGACACAATATTTGTGCCTCATTTGTTTAACCGTGTTATTTTTATCTACTTTTAGGAAAATCTAATGATGTTTTAGGTCATATTTGTGCAAAAAACTAGAAACATTTAACAGTTCACAAACTTTCAAGCACCACTGTACTTCACAGTGTCATTAATAACTCATGACTTAATAACAATGTGATAGAAAGTTGAAAATAAATGTGTTTTCTAGATTTCTGACCTAAAACTTCATCAGGTTTTCACTCAAGTCCTAAAAAAGTAGATAAAAAGAACCAAATCCAACTACTGAAACAAAAATATTAGACTTTGTCATTTATTTATTGAGGAAAATGATCCAATATTACATGTCTAAGCGCCAAAAGAATGTGAACTTTTAGGAGATAATTTAAGTTGAAATTTGAGTCAGGTGTTGTCAATCAACAGGATGACACTCAGGTGTGGGAGGGTGTCCTGTTTTATTTAAAGAACAGGGATCTAGCAAACTGTTCACACATTTTCCTTTTTAAGGCCATTTGTAAAGCTCACAGTCAGCCATACTGTGTCCTAAACCACATCTGGATGGACTCTGAGTGGCTTTGAGAGACATTCTGCTGAAGGATGTTTACAGAAAACATGAGGCTATTTAGGTGACTATAGAGTTCTAGTGTTTGTTAGCCTTGTAGCTTTAACTGTATATAAAAAACGGGCTTGTATGACCAGATCAGTCAGTGGAGAAATGAGTAGATCTGATTTGTGGACTGTTCCTTTAAAAGCTCTCAGTAAAATAAACAGTCTGATGCTGTTTTCCGTTGATAATTCTGACCTGTGATGATGATGATGATGATAATAATGTATATAATCAACTTGTCTTCTAGACGTTAGGAGCCAAACTCCACAGTCTCTCTGGTTATGGGTTTAAACTCATAGTTTCCTCTTCCGTCCATCTGTAAGTAATACTAGAACACAGACAGAAGAACTTTATTAAACATCACAGCAGGGGTCAATAAAGCTATGTTCACATTATAAGCCACGTTGCTCAGATCAGATTTTTTGCTCAGATCAGATTTAACTGTCTTGACGGTTCACATTCACAAATGTAAGTGAGCTGTATCTGTAACGTGAACCAATCTGTCCCTGAAACGGCGCGCATGTGCACACTGATACGTGTATACACGTCGCCTTCCTTAACAACAACAAAAAGCGTCACATTTGTGCAGGGTTGCCAGGTTTGCAATAATACTGTCGCCGGGAAAATTTTAGAGTTGGCGGTTTGCAGGGTTTTTACAGTAAATAAAATAAGAATTTGAATGAGAAAGTAAGATTTCAAGAAGATTTACATTTTAAAGCTGAAATGTATGTGTCACTTTAGATTTTGGGCTAGTTTCAGTTTGTGTAGTGTGACTTTCTGTTACAAAATCGGAAGGAGATTTGGAGGATCTGGCAACCCTGTATTAGTGAGACTGATGTTAGTAAAGCTGGTAAACAGACGTGTTAGTAGCTGATGTGTGATGGAGTATTAGAGGATCTGGCAACCCTGTATTAGTGAGACTGATGTTAGTAAAACAGAGGTGTTAGTAGCTGATGTGTGATGGTGTTTAGCTCAGGAGTACAGTAAACAGGTGCTGGACTGTACACAGTAAATCTGCAAGTGTTAAATCAACACTATTAGAGTTAAATTAACACTGAGGGTGTCGAAATGTAACACTGTCAGTGTTAATTTAACTCTAATAGTGTTGATTTAACACTGGCAGGTTTACTGTGTACATGATCAGGTGAAGAAGGTGAATAAATGCCAGCTGGCTGCTTTTACTGTTTTTACAGCGACGTGAGTAAACGAGAGAAGCCAACGCTGCCTCACCCACTACACACATGTGTACAAGCAAAAAAACACAATCTGATCTGACCGTCACATTCAAGTCACATGTCTACAGATCTGATATGTATCTGATCTAGAACCACATATGAAAGTGACTCAGATCTGATGTGAAAAGAAGCCCTAAAAAGATCAGATCTGAGCCACATTAAGGCAAAAGATCAGATCTGAGTCACTTCAGCCTGATAATGTGAACACAGCCTAATCTCCACAAACAAGCAGCATGGTAATGCTATACAAAACCAAATTCACAAAAAATTGGGATGTTGTGTGAAATGTAAATAAAATGTAAAATAAAAACAGAATGCAATGATGTGCACATCTCAAAGGCCCATATTTGATTCATATAAGAACACAGAAGACATCAGAGGTTGAAAGTGATGCATTTCACCATTTCATGAAAAATATTAACTGACTTAGAACTTGATGGCAGCAACGCATTTCAAAAAAGTTGGGACAGGTCAACAGTAAAGTAAGTGGTAGTAATAAAAAGCAGCAATTAGCATTTCCAAGTCACATGACTGGGTACAAAAAGAGCATTTTGGAAAGACAGAGTGTAACGTTTGTGAGGACTGAGGAGGAGTCAGGATGCAGAGGTGGGATCCAAATGAAAGATTTTTAATTATAAAAACCCAACTAGGCAAGAAAACAATAGTGGCTACCAAACCAAAACAAAGATGAAGTTGTGGATATACTGTAAACGTGATATTATGAGTGACCTACATACATGAAGAGAACGTGACATTCACTAACATACAATAACATTAACAAACCTTTACAAACATTCACAACATTCAATGACTGACGAAGGACTCTGAGACATGAGGAAGCTTAAATAACAAACTTAATCAAAGGGGAATGAACAAGCAGGGTTGTATGATGAGACGAGACAGGTGCTGAACATTACCTAGACAGGACGGTGTGACGAGGGCGGGGACATACAGGCATGATGTGAATGCTCTGTCCTGTGCACTCAAGAGGACAAGGACCAAACCAATTTCTAAATGACTTAATATTTGTTCATGAAATGGTAAAATGCTTCACTCTCAACATCTGATATATGTTCCAACTTTTTCGGAAATGATGTGGCAGAATGGTGATTAAACTTGTTTTATTTTTTACTGTTTCTAATTAGGGGATGTCGCATTAAACAGCATTGATACACATCTGTCAGCCAATCAGAGAAGGGTATTTTTGTATTGTGAATATGATGGAATTATACAGCATAAGTAATCACTAACAGACTGAAATAACCTGAGCAGTGATAATGACTGAGGCAGACAAAGTAAAAGATGATCTACAGTCTGCAAGTCTATACTGAGGGGTGATTCTGACTGCAGCTGTAAGGTCAGTGGATGTAATAAAGTCACCATTCAGGCTCTGTAATGTGCTGAGTTTACCTCGTGGTGTTTCCACAGAGATTTCCTGTGTGAGACGGTGAACAAAGTGATCCCGACCTGAAACACATACACACAGATTAACTCTTTCCAAAGCTCTCCTCATATCAAGCTACCATCATTTATAATTAGCAATACCTGGAAATATATATATATTTCACACAGTATCCATCCATCCATCCATCCATCCATCCATCCATCCATCCATCCATCCATCCATCCATCCATCCATCCATCCATCCATCCATCCATCCATCCACACAGACACACCACACTCACTATAAAAACACAAACATACTCAATGAAGAATGTTAATATGGAGGACCAAAAATGACAGAAGTATAAATTAATTAAGTAATTAATTGATAGATAAATAAATGAATGAATAAATAAATAAATAAATAAATGGAGGACCAAACATGACAAAAGTATAAATAAATAAATAAATAGGACCGCCCACTCAATTAACATACGGTTTGAAGAAAAGTAAATGCACACCAGTGGAAATACATAAATAAATAAATGTAGGCATGTGGAAATACATAAATAAATAAATGTAGACATGTTAAATACATAAATAAACTAAAAACATTTATTATTTATACTTTTGTCATTTTTGGTCCTCCATTTATTTATTTATTTATTTATACTTTTGTCATTTTTGCCATATGTTAAATGCTAACACAGGTGGTAAATGTGAACATATGATGGTAAAAATGAAGCTATATACAACAAAAAGTAGGTGTGAGGTTCATTTTCTGTCCAGTTGGGGGCAGTGTTGAATTGCTGCATTGTAGGGCTTCCTTGCAGGCATCTCGCCCTTCCTGCCTCGCTACTTTTACAGATGTGTAAATATGATTTTTAAATCACATTTAAATGATAAAAGCTCTGTTTTTACTTTATCAACATCGAACTAGAGACATGCACTTGGTTCACATTACACAATAATTGAGCCGAAATCTGTGCAGTCAGGGCTGCACCCAATTGTGAATCGTAAATACACAACAATTAATAGCCTGATCATCCTAGTGCAGCGCCATCTGCAGGAGCCAGAAGTGACTACCACCTTAAAACAGGGGACTCATTTTATGACTGAGGAGCCCTATTTGTGTAAATGATGAAAACTAAACCTGCTTACACCAACCAATGTGGCTATTCTTATTATTCTTATTATTCTTCTTCTTCTTATTATTATTATTATTATTATAATACACTGGATTAAACAATTATAATTGTCTATAGATATCACAATAACATTGTTGTCATAAATGATTTTGTTTTGTAAAATCTGATATAGTGACAATTCTGTTGAAAAGCATCTTTAATTGTCAGGTTGCACAAAAATATTAGTTTAAAAGCCAGTTTAATGTATAAATCCAGCCTCTGGGCAGAGGTGTGGGTACCTTTCTGCAGTGTGTGTAAATGTAATCCTCCACATCCACACTGACTGCACTCGTACACTCATCCAGGATGGCAAACTGAGGCTTGTGATAAAACAGACGAGCCATCTGCAACAAACACAATGGATATTTACCTCTAAATATACCTGACTGGACTTTACCATTAGCTCAGCATCCCACATCTTTTACCGTAATAAAACCTGGAGCTTACAGCCATTCTCTGTTTCTCTCCTCCACTCAGAATGTCCATCCAGTCCTGCACGCTGTCCCAGCCTCCCTCTCTGTCCAGGATGTGCCCCAACTGGACATTATCCAGGTACTCCTTCAGCACCTGCAGATCAATGCCACAGTATCACTGACTAAGGGTCAGACAACACATATTCAGAGTCTAAACGTTTCTTCTTAACTGAAGCTGTGACATTGACAACCAACACTAGAGCTCAATAATCACCTAAACAGCCCAGACATATTATCAAAACCTCTCAGAAGTCAGCCAGATGTTAATGAAGGTCTCACGGACAAGTGGATGTGGCGTAGGACACAGTATGACTTACTGTGAGCTTTACACAATAAACACAAACTTGTGTAGCTGAATGCTGTGTCGGCCATCTTGGAATAGGAAGTGCTGATCTGGAATCAGTTTTAGTGATGATGAGGGTCCACTTCCACTAGACTGTGACACATTCATTAACATCCTAATGAGCTTTGAGTAATATCAGAGAGGTTTGAGCTTCTTAGGTGACTACTGGGTTTGATAGCAGTGCTCACAGCTCCAGTACTAAACAAAAGAAGGCTGTGTATTCAGCTCCGAGCTCAGTATAATAGTGTAAACAGAGTGAAACCGTAATCAACTCTGAAGCTGCTGCTGTACCTTATCAGATGTTCCTTTCTTATACTGCTCTTCATGTGTGTCAGGATAAATCACCTGGTCTCTCAGGGAACCCAGAGTCATATACGGCCTCTAAACACACACACACACACACACACACACACACACACACACACACACACACACAGAACTCAGAACTGCCTAAACTCAAAACCTTTGAGTCTTTAACACAATTACATCATCACATTAGATGTATAATTAGCGTTAATTAATTAAACCCGATACCTGCGGAACGTAGAAGAGTTTTCCTCGGTCTGGTTTGGTCAGACAGCCTCCAAACAGCGGCCACAGCTGTAACACAGTCACATACAGTTTATACAGACTGTAAATCCCATAAATGGGTAATTACAAAACAGATGTATAGATGGAAGAATGGATAGATAGATGGATGGATGGTTGGATGTATAGATGAAAGGATATATGTTTAGATGGATGAATGTATAGAAGGAATAATGGATCAATGTATAGATGAATGTAGGTAAAGATGGATGAATGTATATATGGATGTATCTATGGATGTAAATAAGGATTTACACAGTAAATCTGCCAGTGTTAAATCAACACTATTAGAGTTAAATTAACACTGGGAGTGTTACATTTTGACAGCCTAAGTGTAAATTTAACTCCAACAGTGTTGATTTAACACTGGCAGATTTACTGTGTATGTATAGATGGATGGGTGGTGGATGAAGGTATAGATGGAAGGATGTATGTATATACTGATGGAAGGATGAATATATATATATATATATATATATATATGGATGTACGTATAGATGGTTGGATGCATGGATACATAAATGTGTAGTTGGACTGATGGATGTATAGAAAGATGTAGACATACATGGATGGGTGGATGGACTTTATTAATATGAGGAGAATTCACTGATTACAGCATCAGTTGTATGTTGTATTTGTTTTTGGGGAAATAAACAATATTTGAATGATTAATATAAATAAACGTTTGACCTCTCCCAGCACTCTGAACAGAGAGCTTTTCCCACAGCCGTTTGGTCCGCACACTAAGACATTAGTTCCAGACCGCACCTGCACAACAAAGAATAAAACAGCGCTGCTTTAAAGACTCTTATTTTGGAAAATCACTTTCAGTGAAGCCACAGGTCACATGACACAACGCATCACAGGTTTAATATTCTGAAATATATTTATTCCATAAACAACACAACAAGATACCAACCTCAAACGATAAGTCACGAATAAGAATATCACCATTAGGGGTCGCTAGAGGAATATGATCAAACCTGCAGATTAAAAACAAAACATTTATCAGTAAACAAGCTTTTTTATTTGATTGGTTTTCTCTGATTTCTTATTTACTTCATTCGTCTTTAACAAACTGTATGTAAAATATTACAATAATAAATGACATTTTGTATTCTTCTAACATGAAATAAGTGCTGAAACATGATGACTAACACATTTAACAGGCCAAAGATCCTCCACAAGGGGGTGCTCTTAACTCTCAAATTGTTCCTAATTAGTAGAGCTAGAGCTATGAAAATCCAAAATGGTCCATTTTCCTAGAAAATTCTAAATTAAAGTGGTACCTTAATCGCAGATTCTGAAAATGTCACATGGATGTTATTTTACATTTTTCTGTTATCAATGTGAGGGGAAATATTAAATAATAAAATAAGAGCTCTGAAAGTTTGTGTCCAAATGCTGAACTAACACACTATTTTCCCTGGTTGAGTGAGCTGAGCCTCACTGAAACGTGATGCTACATCGTAGCTACTACACTTCCAGAGACCATGTGTTCTCATTACCCTAAAGTTGGGTATGAATTAAACAGTGAGGAAGATGTTTGCAAGGTTCAAGACTGCACTCATAATGTACAATGTATGCAATTAACAAGTTTGATTATATATTAGTGTTTCATGATGATACTGAGCTGTGTTACCTGATGATGTTATCGGCATGAACTATTTCTCCACTGCCGGGTACCAGACTCACTTTATCCAGCTCAACAGGTTCTGAAAAAGATCACAATAATACTAATAATTATTAATCAACAGAAATGAACCCGTTAAACTCTGAAGGTGTGTATGTGGATCCACGTTACTGAACGCACACATCAGTACTACAGCATTTACTGAACAATTTAATAACAAAAATAAGTGTAATGATTGTAAAATCATGTCTGTGAACCTTTCTCTAGCTGAGAGATCATGGTACGCTTGTATCTGCCTGCGTTCAAGTCCTTCAGTACCTCCTGAATCTCGGTGACCCGGGCAGTGAACCTACAAAGAGGAAAACACACAGAGGTCACTTACTGATAACAGACCAACATCTAGTAATGTACATTAAAGGGCCCATATCCCGAATCAGCTCTGTGATGTAGACTGAATGGGTGGAGCTAAACTGCTGTAGACTGAATGGGTGGAGTTAAAGTCCTGCAGGCTGAATATGCAGCTATACTGTATATACAATGTCCCGTTTTGCCGATTAATATCCATAAATGGTAGGAAAATGAAGAATATGTGTGGTCTATTTAAATCTCTATGATGTTCAGTACAGTTTCGGTTATGAGTTCTCAGGATACTTGAGGGGGATTTTCAGGACATTAGCCTGGAATTTTTGTTCCTTTTTTATTTTTAAATGCTCTGTATGAAAATTGTTGCTCCTCTGGGAAGAATGATTACACTGTGTTACGATGGGGGAGAGAAATAATGGACAGAATATGAAACTAATAACATGAAAAAGTGTATGAAAAAGGCTGACCCAGATAGCCGGGTCATCTCTCTGCCGGCCAGGACGATTCGACCCAAAGCCTGGGCCAGACTCAGAAGCATTCGGCCACTCTGATAATAATCCTGCACAAAGGAAACAAAGCAGTTATAAATGACAGTATTTATCATTAATCTACCCATATATACATCCAGACTGTAAAATTACTGATGCTTACTGATATATACATCTAGACTGTAAAGTTACTGACATTTACTGATATATACATTCAGACTGTAAGGTTACTGACATTTACTGATATATACATCATGACTGTAAAGTTACTAATATTTACCGATATATATATATATATCCAGACTGTAAAGTTACTGACATTCATTGATATATACATCCAGACTGTAAAGTTACTGACATTTACTGATATATATATATATATATATATATATATATATATATATATAGAGAGAGAGAGAGAGAGAGAGAGAGAGACTGTAAAGTTACTGACATTTACTGATATTTACATTCAGAATGTAAAGTTACTGACATTTACTGATGAATACATCCGGACTGTAAAGTTACTGACATTCATTGATGAATACATCCAGACTGTAAAGTTACTTATATTTACTGATATATACATCCAGACTGTAAAGTTACTGATATTTACTGATACATACATCCAGACTGTAAAGTTACTGACATTTACTAATATATACATCCAGACTGTAAAGTTACTGACATTTACTGATATATACATTCAGACTGTAAAGTTACTGACATTTACTGATATATACATCCAGACTGTAAAGTTACTGACATTTACTGATATATACATCCAGGCTGTAAAGTTACTGACATTTACTGATATATATACATCCAGACTGTAAAGTTACTTATATTTACCAATATATACATCCAGACTGTAAAGTTACTGATATTTACCGATACATACATCCAGACTGTAAAGTTACTGACATTTACTAATATATACATCCAGACTGTAAAGTTACTGATATTTACTGATATATACATCCAGACTGCAAAGTTACTGACATTTACTGATATATACATTCAGAATGTAAAGTTACTGACATTTACTGATACATACATCCAGACTGTAAAGTTACTGATATTTACTGATATATACATCCAGACTGTAAAGTTACTGACATTTACTGATATATACATCCAGACTGTAAAGTTACTGATATTTACCGATATATACATTCAGACTGTAAAGTTACTGACATTTACCGATATATACATCCAGACTGTAAAGTAACTGACATTTACTGATATATACATCCAGACTTAAAGTTACTGACATTTACTGATATATACATTCAGACTGTAAAGTTACTGACATTTACTGATATATACACCCAGACTGTAAAGTTACTGATATTTACTGATATATACATTCAGAATGTAAAGTTACTGACATTTACTGATATATACATTCAGACTGTAAAGTTACTGATATTTACTGATATATACATTCAGACTGTAAAGTTACTGACATTTACTGATATATACATTCAGACTGTAAAGTTACTGACATTTACTGATATATACATTCAGACTGTCATATTGCCAGCTACTTTTAGATAATTAATAATGAATTAATAGATCATTCATGTTAAGAAATTGTTGTCCCATGTATTAAATTCAGTAAATGAATGTAAGTTATAAGTTGTTGCAACACTGATCAGGATTAATTGGAAGATAATAGATGGATGAATGTAAAGTTGTTCACTAAAATATTTTTTTAATGTTCTGTAGGGGACTTAGTAAATAATTTAAATGTGTGAGATACAGCCTGGCTTTAATGTCAAATCTAAGAAAACATGGCTTTTTGAAAGCATGTAAGACATAGTGGTATATTGGTCATTTTGTATTATATTACACAGTGAATCATTGAGAAAGAAATGTAGTTAAATTTCCTTTTATATATAATTAATACTAACAACTTCAGTTTAATGCCAAAACTTTAATTCACCATCATATTTCATCCCTATAAGTAAACAGTCTCCATCACTCACCTCCAGCCTTTCAGAGTGAGAGCTGTTCAAATGTCGTGTGCTCTTGGGGTCTAAGAAGGGTCTGCTGACAACCAGGTAGCCGACCACTAAAGCGATGTCTGAGGAAGCAGAGTAAAGACAGATTACAGTAAATTCCATCATCTGAATGAGTTTTATTACTTTAACTAAAGATAAGAGAGTCTGATTACATTTAGCCACGATGCTGTCTATCACACCCATCGAGAACCGGAAACAGATGAAGTGGTTCAGGTGTTCCACCTGCAGGAGGCAGTAACAGCAAAATGACCACAACAACAACAACAACAGCAACAACAACAGAAACAATTATATTGTTCTTACCAGTCTGTGGAATGTTTCATGGACGGTCTTCATCTCTCTCTTACTGCCATTATAAAACGCAATCTCCTCACTGTAAGACCAGCACAGTAGTCAGTTATTACACAAATAAACCAATCAGACCATCTAAAAATATAACCCAAAGTTTTGAAAAGAGAGCAAGCGAGTAAAAGAGATATACAGTCAGAAACAGAGATAGAGACTGATGGACAGTAAGACAGACAGACTGAGACACTGAGACAGACTGAGAGAGAGAAAGACTGAGACAGTGAGACAGACTGAGAGAGTGAGAGACAGATTGAGATACTGAGACAGACTAAGAGAAAGACAGACTGAGACACTGAGACAGAGAGAGAGAGAGAGAGAGAGAGAGACTGATACACTCTTGAGACAGAGTGATACAGACAGACTGAGACAGAGAGACAGACTGAGAGAGAGAGAAAGACTGAGTGAGACAGACTGAGAGAGAGAGAGACAGATTGAGACACTGAGACAGACTAAGAGAGAGACAGACTGAGACACTGAAACAGACAGAGAGAGAGACAGACTGAGACACTCTTGAGACAGAGTGATACAGACAGACTGAGACAGTGAGACAGACTGAGAGAGAAAGACTGAGACACTGAGACAGACTCAGAGATAGAGACAGACTGAGACACCGAAACACTCTGGGACACAGTGATAGAAAGAGGGAAAGAGAGACAGACTGGGACAGAGTGATAGAAAGAGAGACAGATGGACTGAGACAGAGTGATAGAAAGAGAGAAAGACTGAGACAGAGAGAGACAAACTGAGACAGTGAGACACTCTGAGACAGAATGATAGAGACAGACTGAGACAGAGTGATAGAAAGAGAGACAGACTGACTGAGACAGAGTGATAGAAAGAGAGAGAGAAAGACTGAGACAGTGAGACACTCTGAGACAGAGTGATAGAAAGAGAGACAGACTGACTGAGACAGAGTGATAGAAAGAGAGAAAGACTGAGACACAGAGAGAGACAAACTGAGACAGTGAGACACTCTGGGACAGAGTGATAGAAAGAGGGAAAGAGAGACAGACTGGGACAGAGTGATAGAAAGAGAGACAGACGGACTGAGACAGAGTGATAGAAAGAGAGAAAGACTGAGACACAGAGAGAGACAAACTGAGACAGTGAGACACTCTGAGAAGGAATGCTAGAGACAGACTGAGACAGAGTGATAGAAAGAGACAGACTGACTGAGACAGAGTGATAGAAAGAGAGAAAGACTGAGACAGTGAGACACTCTGAGACAGAGTGATAGAAAGAGAGAAAGACTGAGACACAGAGAGAGACAAACTGAGAGTGAGACACTCTGAGACAGAGTGATAGAGACTGACTGAGATAGTGATAGAAAGAGAGAAAGACTGAGACACAGAGAGAGACAAACTGAGAGTGAGACACTCCGAGACAGAGTGATAGAGACTGACTGAGACAGAGTGATAGAAAGAGAGAGGGAAAGACTGAGACACTGAGAGACAGACTGAGACAGTGAGACACTCTGAGACAGAATGATAGAAAGAGAGACAGACAGAGAGAGCTGTAGCACCTGTTAGTGATGAGGCGAGAGTTGACGTATCTGTATTCACCCTCAAACTTCTGCTCTGTTATGGTCATTTTCCCAATCGGCCTCCTCAGACGGGTCAGCAGCAGACCAGACAGCAGCAAATAACTCAGCATGGTGACCGGACCCTACACGAGACACAAACAAACAATGACAACAGTGCTCAGTGTGTGGACGTCTGCTCCACACCAACAATATAAACATCTAATTATATCAGTTATAACTACAGACCCATAACTCACACTGCCTCTGAGCATCAGTCTTCTACCAGCCCTGCTGCTGTCTGAAGTGTCTGTAGTGCTGAGCTTTTATTTATAGTTCACAGTAAGTCATAAACCACATCTGCTAGTCTGTGACACCTTCATTAACATCTGGCTGAGCTTTGAGTGGTTTGGGTGATGGATTTGTACAGAAATTACTCTGACAGGGTGACTATTGAGTTGTAGTATTTGTTAGCTCTGGTTGTAAAGGACTGTAAACATGTCTTTGCTGGCTCACTATTATGTAATATAATGTAATAATATAATAAAATATAAACAGTATTATAATAGTAATAACACTGTTATAAGAGTTCCTGAATCTCACCAGCGCTCCAATGGCTGTGGTCAGTTTGTGGATGTAGATGATGATGTCCAGTAGAGGCTGCAGGAACACACACAGTCTGACTGTTATTATGGTTAGTTATTGACTGTATATCTGAACTGTAAGAACATGATTAACATCACGTGATGGAGTTCAAACATCTCCTGAATGTGTAAGATCTGATCTCTCCATTCCATCTTATCAGGAGAGCAGATGTGAGTCTATACAGAGGGGCTCATCTGCCTCTCGCTGTAAATATCTCTTTGAACGCTGTGGGAAGGTTGAGTGACTGACCTTACTGATGTTGGAGTAGAGGTCCACTACACTGTTACAGAGCTTCTCTACATCCTGAGTCAGGAGCTGGTCAGGATTGGCTATTCGATTATCCACATTACTGATCTTATAAAAGGTGAAACTTCTGCAGAGAGACAAGAGTGAGATTTACAGTTTTCATCTGTAAAACAGACAGCAACACTACATGAGATGACTACCTGAGTGACTATGCAAGCGACTGTAGGGTGTTTACCTGAGGTAGTGGTTGTACAGGTGAGTTTGGGGGTGTTTACCTGAGGTAGTGGTTGTACAGGTGAGTTTGAGGGTGTTTACCTGAGGTAGTAGTTGTACAGGTAAGTTTGGGGGTGTTTACCTGAGTTAGTGGTTGTACAGGTAAGTTTGGGGGTGTTTACCTGAGGTAGTGTTTGTATAGGTGAGTTTGGGGGTGTTTACATGAGGTAGTAGTTGTACAGGTAAGTTTGGGGGTGTTTACCTGAGTTAGTGGTTGTACAGGTAAGTTTGGGGGTGTTTACCTGAGGTAGTGTTTGTATAGGTGAGTTTGGGGGTGTTTACATGAGGTAGTAGTTGTACAGGTAAGTTTGGGGGTGTTTACCTGAGTTAGTGGTTGTACAGGTAAGTTTGGGGGTGTTTACCTGAGGTAGTGTTTGTATAGGTGAGTTTGGGGGTGTTTACATGAGGTAGTAGTTGTACAGGTGAGTTTGAGGGTGTTTACCTGAGGTAGTGTTTGTACAGGTGAGTTTGGGGGTGTTTTCCTGAAGCAGTAGCTGTACTGGTGAGTTTTGGGTGTTTACCTGAAGTATTTGTTGTACAGGTGAGTTTGGGGATGTTCACCTGAGTTAGTGGTTGTATATGTGAGTTTGGGGCTGTTTACCTGAGGTAGTGGTTGTACAGGTGAGTTTGGGGATGTTTACCTGAGGTAGTAGTTGTACAGGTGAGTTTGGGGATGTTCACCTGAGTTAGTGGTTGTACAGGTGAGTTTGAGGGTGTTTACCTGAGGTAGTGGTTGTACAGGTGAGTTTGGGGGTGTTTACCTGAGGTAGTGGTTGTACAGGTGAGTTTGGGGGTGTTCACCTGAGGTAGTGGTTGTACATGTGAGTTTGGGGGTGTTTACTTGAGGTAGTAGTTGTACAGGTGAGTTTGGGGATGTTCACCTGAGTTAGTGGTTGTACAGGTGAGTTTGAGGGTGTTTACCTGAGGTGGTGGTTGTACAGGTGAGTTTGGGGGTGTTTACCTGAGGTAGTAGTTGTACAGGTGAGTTTGGGGAAGTTCACCTGAGTTAGTGGTTGTACTGGTGAGTTTGAGGGTGTTTACCTGAGGTAGTGGTTGTACAGGTGAGTTTGGGGGTATTTAACTGAAGTAGTAATTGTACAGGTGAGTTTGGAGGTGTTTACCTGAGGTAGTGGTTATACAGGTGAGTTTGAGGGTGTTTACCTGAGGTAGTGGTTGTACAGGTGAGTTTGAGGGTGTTTACCTGAGGTAGTGGTTGTACAGGTGAGTTTGGGGGTGTTTACATGAGGTAGTGGTTGTACAGGTGAGTTTGAGGGTGTTTACCTGAGGTAGTGGTTGCACAGGTGAGTTTGGGGATGTTCACCTGAGGTAGTAGTTGTACAGGTGAGTTTGAGGGTGTTTACCTGAGGTAGTGGTTGTACAGGTGAGTTTGGGGGTGTTTACCTGAGGTAGTGGTTGTACATGTGAGTTTGAGGGTGTTTACCTGAAGTAGTAGTTGTACAGGTGAGTTTGAGGATGTTTACCTGAAGTAGTGATTGTACAGGTGAGTTTGGGGGTATTTAACTGAAATAATGGTTGCACAGGTGAGGTTGGAGCTGTTTACCTGGCGTAGGGGTTGTTCAGGTGAGTATAGAGTGTTTACCTGAGGTAGTGGTTGTATAGGTGAGTGTGGGGGTGTTTACATGAGGTAGTGGTTGTACAGGTGAGTTTGGGGATGTTCACCTGAGTTAGTGGTTGTACAGGTGAGTTTGGGGGTGTTTACCTGAGGTAGTGGCTGTACAGGTGAGTTTGAGGATGTTTACCTGAAGTAGTAGTTGTACAGGTGAGTTTGGGGATGTTCACCTGAGGTAGTGGTTGCACAGGTGAGTTTGAGGATGTTTACCTGAAGTAGTGATTGTACAGGTGAGTTTGGGGGTATTTAACTGAAGTAATGGTTGCACAGGTGAGTTTGAAGCTGTTTACCTGACGTAGGGGTTGTTCAGGTGAGTATAGGGTGTTTACCTGAGGTAGTGGTTGTATAGGTGTTTAGTGAGTCTCACTCTGAAGCAGAGTTTCAGCTCATTCAAGCCCAACTTCAGAAAATTATTCACTAACGAGATCTGATTTCATTGAAACAGAGAGAGAGAGATTATGAAAATACACCTGTTCAGGTAAGAGCTTCAAATCAGCACAGTTTAATCCTTTAAACTCTATATTCTATTGGTTATTACTCAGTAACTATATGAAAAATAATGCTAAAGTATTAATTAATGAGATATTAATATTTATTATACACATTCTCAGCATCAATCAATTACTTAACAATGAACATCAGATAACATTTTTACTCAGTACATTTAATATGGGTCAATAAAATCAGTGAATCTTCTACAGTAATACACTGCATAATATTTCAATGATTTAATTTGCATTATCAGAAGTTAATAGATAATAAATTATGCACTTACAACTGGCATGACAGCAATAAAGTTGAATAAGTACAACCTGAAAGCTTTAGTTGATCGCCCAATGATTGCACTGCAGGGGGAGAGAGAGAGAGAGAGAGAGAGAGAGAGAGAGAGAGAGTGACTTGTTAAACAGGTTGAGAGAGAGAGAGAGAGAGAACTGATCAGCCTGTTTAGCCTGTACTAATAAAGATGTCCTACAGTGACACCCAGTGGCGCAAACCTGCATTACAAAGAGAGGCTTCTACCAAATCCTTTCCTGCTGCACTGTTTATGACCTGTTTATTACTGATAGTATGATACCTGATGATTTGTACTGAAATCAACATTAAACCTTTTGTTTATTTTTAAATGAAAAGCCTTAAACAGTCAAGAGCTGACAGCAGGTCCACACTCTGAAGTCAGTCCTTTTACATTGTTTTATATGGAGTTAGTGAGTAACAGGATGTGGTAACACTACCAGTCAAATTCACTTCCTTTTTAATCTTCCTTTAAGAGGTAAACATAGTCTTTACTGTGACACCTAAGCCACACTCACTAGTCTGTGAGACCTTTAACATTTAGATCAGCTTTCAGAGGCTTCAGAGAAGATTTGTTGACATTTTTTCAGAAACCACTGGGCTATTTAAGTGACTATTGAGCTCTGGTGTTTGTTACATCCAGTACTAAATTAAAAAGCAAAATTTGGACTCCAAATATGTTTTGGTTGATCGACTACATCTGAGGTCAGTGGAGTAATGTGTAAATATAATTTTTGGTGAACCGTTCAATTACTTCCTGTCATTCTCCAGAAGTGAGAAATACTCTTTCTTTACCTCCAGCTTGTCCATTAATGCTGTATAATAAGACATCTTGTGTGTGTTTACCTCTCTATCATTGTCCCGTTATGGATCATCCAAACATCACAGTATGTACGAGACACCAGCATCACAGCGATCAGCAGCAAATACCCTGACTAATACACATAAACACATAAACATAAAAATAAGCACAAAAATAAAAACATACAAACATAAACAAATAAACATAAACATACACACATCAACAAATAAATACAAATATAAACATATAAACACAAACATACACACATAACCATATAAACATAAACACATATTTATGATTATTACTGATGTGAATAAGTAATGTGATCTTTATAATACATGTAATATAGATGTAAACACTGATTAGATATAGATCAGCTGTAGATATAGATTAGATATAGATCAGATGTGATTGACGGTGAGGTTGAAGAACTCACTTCTTTACAGAACAGATTTGGCACCAAAATCTTCATAATCTGATAAATTCTGCTGAAGAAGACTTTATCCACCGCAGCCTTCTCCTTCTGTACATCCTTCTGTAAAACATCAGCTGGTCTTAATACAGCACTATGCATGCTTATAACACTTTATAATGTTTTATAACACCTTATAACACTTTATGAGTCTCACATATCTATATTTTAGTGTCTGAGATGAGATAATATAGATTAATACAGATATAAAGTAAAACTGTTCTTCATTATTTTAGAGTTTCCTGTCTCTGTTACCCTCCACGTCCTCACTGGGAGCCTGGATATGCTTTTCTGGATTTTCTTGATCTGCTTTTCTTAGGCAACCAATGCAATTATAGTGAGACTGAACTGAGACTTACTTCAGTGTTCAGGTGGAGTTCTGCTGTCTTCAGTCCTCTACAGAAAGAAATTAAAGTGAAATATCATCAGCGTGACCTTCAGAGTCTCATGAGGTGGATTTATAACATCAATATTATTCACCATCATTTAAATAGAATAAATGTACCATGTACACACGTGTACGGTGCAGATTTACCTGGACACTCACTGTTCAGGATAAACCTGATCAACTCAAAACAAACAAAACAAACAAAACAAACAAATCAAGCACATGATAAAAATGATCGTACCTGTTATACAATTTAGAATAATGTCCCCTGTTCTTCAGCAGGTATAATCCAAGCACTACGGCTGCTGTTATTGAGCAGGTTTTGCCGGACAGGTGTTTACTAAACGCCGCCATACCTGCAGTGCGGCGAGCAGGAAGTCCGCCAACCAGCAGAGGGCGCCGTCACCTGTCAAACACTTAAACGCTTACAATTTCGTCACATATAGAAAACGTTTACTGTAATTGCACTCTCATTCGCTCTGCTGCTTAGTGTTGTTTCGTGTGATTTTTTTGGTGCCTATTTATAACGTTAATTAGGACTTTTATTGTGGAAAAAATATCAACGCGCATGCGCAGTAAATGGCTAACCGCTCTCTCGCTTCCTGATTAGCCAGACGCTAGAGGCCGCTCTTGACTCTCATGAAGCGGTAATGTAAAACTAATTTTTAAATTATTAGGCTTCTTAAAACAGACTATTGCGCGGTTTAAATTAAAACAAGTTTTACTACATAAAATAAGTCGCATTAGAAAAACACATACATACTATTATTTTAACCTTTGATTCCCCACCACTTTCACAGAACTATTGATGAGGTTAAATTGATATTTGATCAAATGGACACGTGGAGACGCTACGGAGCTGCAGATAAATATCTAGATATATGATAATCCTTTATTTCTCCCACATTGTGGAAATTCAGTTGTCACAGCAGTAAATGGACAGCAAAAAGTACTCAGATATATGTTTTACATATTTTATTTCACTTAGGTGGATTAAGTATTGCACATAAACTGTATAAATAAATATCACAGTACTGTAATGTATCACAGCATTGCAATGAATGAAAATTGGCCATCATATATATATATATATTAGGACTATTATAATATAATATATATAAATGTATATCACACACGCGCCCTCATAATCAGTCTGACTAATCTCCTGTCTGTGATGCCACTTCTGTATCATAAAAGTTCATAAAGAGTGGTCCCTGTACTTAACCTTAGTCAAGTAGGACCTGAATGACCTTAGTCTGTTTTATCAGATGATATCTGTATAATAAGAGCACAAATATTTTGTCCACAAATAGTGGAAAGTAGTCAATAAAACAACCGTTAACTATAGTTTGTAAGATCAGGTACCAGGCGTGTGTATTCTAGCCAATCACATTGACGGACGTAGTCTATCAGCCAATCAGATTACAGTACACGGAAACAAACCAGGACCTATAAATAACCGGAAAACGGGTGAGAAATCAAAATACACACCTCAATACGGGTGTCCACCAACGAGAAGCCGCGTTTACTATCACGTGCGGAGAAAAGTTCGTTCTGCTTGGTGTTGACAGATTGGGAGGATTTCCGCCAAGTTGTGCGTACTTTGTTTTAAATTGCTGTTAAATGTAAGCAGTTTTTTATGTGTATGCGTAGTTATACTTCTTTAATTTCTTGCAAGTTTATTAGTATTTACTTAGGTAGAGGTCGCGTATACCATCATAAAAACACTAAAATGTTTGAAAGCTAATTTAAATCTTTACTCATTTAAATTTATAATAACTCATTTGTACATTTTAAAATATGAATAGTTTATTATTATTAGGCTATGTTGATTAAACTGGTTTAATATTGTTGAAATGCTGAACATCGGAGCGGTTATTAATTCAATTTTGGATGAAAACCACTGGAACAATCTGGCAACCTTGGTGTAGTTAGCTTTAGCTTTAGAGTCAGAGTAGGAGAGTCACATACAGAGATTTTACAGCGGAAAACTTTTTAAAAACCTGCTTTTATGGACGTGTTTTTGAAAGAATTTTAATAATTTAACGCGTAATGTTGCTTGGTAAGTACAATTTCACGTCTTTGTTAAGTTAGCTAAATTAACACAGACCATAAACGTCAGTCTTAATGATAATGTTAGAGAGCTAAACTTTATTTGCATGTTTAAAATTTGTTTTATTAAGATTAAAACAGAAAACTGGAGATTCATGTGAAAGTTTGATAGTGATTGTTTGTTATTTAGGCCATGTTGAGTCTAATTTAAGCTGAGTGTGAACTTAAAAAGCCAACTCGAAGTTTCTTATTGTAATTCTCAATTCCACCTTAAATAGTGCATTAACATTCAGGCGCCTCTTGAACTCCTCAGTACACTGCTGCAGTATTTAAGGTGGAAAGGCGGAGTTTTCATATGAATGCTTGAAAGTTGGTTTTGGTCATTAACTTTTTTACTATAAACTCACAGATTCATCTCACGGCTAAGTAAATGTCAGCTTTGAGTCGTTTAAAACACGTAAAAGTGCTGTTTGTTGAGTTAAAAATGAGATCAGATTCAGTTCCAGCCAGGTTAGTCTGGTATGAGAACTATTTTCAGATGAACTTATAAAGCAATTCATGATAAAGATCGTCTACATTCTTCTCAAGACTTGCACAGTCTCAGCACAACCATGAGGAACTCATCAGGTTCATTGTGGTTCCACTGACTCTGATCTGAGATCCATACAGAAGATATTGCTCAAGCTGGAGTCTGTATCTGTCTGTAGTCACCCAGATTTCATATTTACTTTCTACTAACTTCACATGAAAACCCAAGACATGTTTGGAGCCCAGTTTTTTCTCCTTTATTAATACATCTCGACCCTAATAATTAGTCATATAAATTCTAATATGATGTATAATAATTAGCCATGCTGATCAATAATAAAAGGCTTTAAATATGTTTCTTTTCATATCTTCATTATAAATGGTTGAAATTCTCATTTTTTGAGATGCGCTAGTAGTTTAAAACTGAAGCTGCAAGACTAACGTTTGTAATCTACCCTGCAACTCAGTAGTCACCTAAACAGTCCGATTGCTTCTGCACAAGTGCACCACTAAAGCTTCTTTCATTTGTAATCCAGATGTTAATGAAGATCTGAAATGTTAACTTTTAGGATTAGCAGATAATTTAAAGGTAAAATTTGAGTCTGACATTGTCAATCAATGGGATAATAATCAGGTATCAGTGGGTGCCCTGTTTTATTTAAAGAACAGGGATATAGCAAAGTCTGGTGTATATACAAAACACCTTTGTGAAAGTGTATCATGGCACGATCAAATCCCTCAGAAGCATATTTGTGATCATTTTCCAACCTTAAAATTAAAATTTTTTGTTACTGTACCTATATAACATCTATGTAAATGAGCTCTTTTGTGATTGGTGCCTCATTCAAAAAGCAATCCTTTCTGCAGTAGTACACAGTAAATTTGCCAGTGTTAAATGAACACTATTAGAGTTAAATTAACACTGAGAGTGTTACATTTTGACACTCTCAGTGTTAATTTAACTCTAAAAGTGTTGATTTAACACTGGCTGATTTACTGTGTACAGTGTGAAATGGGATGAAGCTGAACTCCTATAAGGTCCATTTCAGCATATAAAATAACAACTAAAATGTGGTTTTCCATTATATGAACTCTTTTAAAAGGTAGTAATAATATCAGACCTGGACATACAGTTGACATCTTCTATTATAGTATTATTATCTTCTTGTCTCTGTTGTATTATTATGTTATTCTGTAATAAAAACAAAAAAGCTATGATTATCAGGGGATAGGTAATCCACCACAAGTCACATTGACTTTCAAAGCAGAGCAGCACGGTGGCCAGGAAGTGACCACTGAAGAATAGAGCACGGCTAACACAAACTTGTTCTTATAATACGTTTAGTAAAACAAATAAACTGGAACTTTCAGTGTATCAAATGATCATTACAGGCTCTGTTCTCTCTCTCTTGTCTCACAGAGTGTCGAGTCCACAGTAAGGGGCTCACCAAGATCTGTGGCTGAGGGTCTGTGCACCCTGTTGCCACGATAACAGCAAAAGCAACAAGCTGGGATGTTTGGTCAGAGCAGCATCACCGTTAGAGGAGGTTGTAGTAATCGCTCCTTAAGTGCAGCGATGGGCCGAATCTCCAGCTCCAATCCCTTGAACGCTGCTAGCCTGGAGGGTGGCGTCATTCCTCCCGGAGCCCACCCGGACTACATCTTACAGCTTGTCGGAGACGTCCGAAACTTTGCAGACGTGTTACTGAGCCTCAAAGAGGCTTTTCAGTACAAAGGTGAGATTTAATAGTTATTTTAACCTTTATCTGTTCTTTTAAAGTGGGGGGGAGGGGGGAGGACAATGCATGTGAAGTCCACCACCTCTTTTTGAACTGCCAATGATGCATTGTTGCTGGGCAGCCAATGCGCTCAGAGGAAAGCGCAGGATAACACTGAACAACAATACTGTGCATGACAAGGATGCAAGGAGAAATTCGCTGCTCTCCAAAAAAAAAACAAAAAAAAACTATGCTTCCCATCTTAAATTGGAACAATGTTTTGTGCACGGATGAGACCAGAATATTTTAAATGAGAAGTGTTATGTTTGGAGAAAGGAAAACACTGCATTCCAGCATAGCAACCTCATTGTATCTGTGAAACACGGTGGTGGTAGTATCATGGTTTGGGCCTGTTTTGCTGCATCTGGATCAGGACGGCTTGCCAGGACATCTATCTGTGAGCTGAATAACAAGAGAATGTGGGTCATGCAGCCAGAAAATGAGGCTAAAAACACACAAGTTGTTCACAAAATAATTCTGCCTATTGTCGCTGGGCAGCCAGTGTGCTTGGAAGAAAACAGGGTCGTCAGTTCTGATACATCAGCTAACAGGTGCCTGTGGATCACACTGGGAGTGGTGGCGAGAGACTGCCGTCATAAAGTCATGTTTTAACCCTGAATTAATGCCTTAAGTTTGTGTAATATTTTGAAAAAATTATTTACACAGTTACACTCTTATCCAGAGTGACTTACAATCAGGTTACATTTGTAGGTGAATGTAGGAGTTGGGAGTCTAGCCCAAGGACTTTTATTGGGAAAGTGTTTTGCCACGTTGAGGTCTTTGGTGTTACTCACTACATAGTGTTTGTCATTGAGCTGCTCTATTGATCACGTGACTGCTCTACTTTGGGTTGTGATGGGTCACGCCTTGATGCTAACCAGAGTCACACAAACCCTAGATGAGACTATGGAGATGTTTGTGTTGTGTTCACCCACACAGATACAGACACAACTCTAACGCTGAGTCTTAGGTTTCCCTCTTATTCAGGTGTGAAATTTCCCTGCAGGTCTGTCTGCTCACCTGTTCGTTTTCCATTACAGTGTTCTAGCACCTAGTGTAAACCTTCTCAGGAGAGTAGGTGGACACTGGCTTGTTGTTTTGCAGTGTATTTAGGTTCTTCTCCCTGTACAGTGACTTCTGAGTATTTACTTTCCCAGCTTATAATAGCCCTGACCCCAGCAGAGCTGATGGAATTTGTGTGTATTTTCTGTTTTGGTGGGAATTGTCACTTTTACTACCATACATGGTCAACAGCGTGGCTGCATTGAGCCTCTGTTTTGTAAGTTATTTTTGTATTTCAGTACATTTCTTCAGTCTTAAAGCTGAAGTTCAGCAGTGTGCAGGCGGCTTGATCCCAGCTGTGTTTGAGATTTGACTTCTTCTCTGTCAGCTCAAAGCTGAGAAGATTCAGTGACACTTTAAATGTGCAGATTGACCCAATTTCATCAGAGACCCTCGTCACACCTTCTGTTCACACATTCCTGTTTCTGAAGGCTGGCCAGAAGAAAAGCTGAAGAATGGATCATGTTTATTTATCAGGCATTTAACAGCAGAAAGGTGAACAAAGGTAAATACAGATTAAATGTGCACTCTAAAAGTGTTTAGATTTTACAGTGAACCTTCACAGCAAAAGACTGTACACTCTAGAAGTTGAATACAGTTTGTGTAAGTGTGAAATGCCATAAATACACAAACATTTCAGCCAAAACACACATTTTTACATCTAATTTCTGTTAAAATACATTATTCCAGGGTTGAATTTGTACGGTCAAGGATGGAATGAAACTCCAACCTTTTTTTTCTTATTTATTTTTAGGTTTTTGCCAATTTTTATCCCTTTCCCAATGTAGTAGTAGCCAATTAGCCCATCCCCTTGGTTAGACCTCTCCTCATCACTTTGCAATGTCCCTGACTCTAGGAGGGTGAAGTCAAGCACAAGCCTCCTCCGTTGCATGTGATGCAGCCACCACCTCTTTTCTAACTACCGCTAATACACTGTCACTGGGGAGCCAACGTGCTCGGAGGAAAGCTCAGGATTCCCAGTTCTGAATGGACCAATCAGTAGACGCCTGAGCCAGCAGACATTGCAATGTGTGAGTGATGGAGAGAGAGAGACAGCGCCATCTACCCGCCCAGAGAGAGCACGGACAATTTTTGCTCTCTTGGGTCCCGGCTGTTGATGGCAAACAGCATGACCGGGATGCGAACTCGCGATCCTCTGGTCATAGTGTCAGCGTTTTAGCCTGCTGAGCCACTCAGAGCCTTTATTTCAGTTTTTAGACAACTGGCATCTGTTGATTATTTTTAAACCACTGTCCTGTGCTCACAAGGCCTTTAAACAAAAAATGCACATTTACAGGTAGCTTATCAGTGTAGCTGATGTAGAACAATGTTAGAGCTCCCCCTAGTGTCAGTTTCACCACTCTACAGACAATCTTATCAGTGTAGCTGATGTAGAACAATGTTAGAGCTCCCCCTAGTGTCAGTTTCACCACTCTACAGGCAGATGAAGACATAACCTGAATCTGTTTGTCAGTTCAGCCTGTTTCGCTACACAGCACGAACAACTATTAATTTAACTAACTAGGGCTGTGAATCTTTGGGAATCGAACAAATCGATCCAGAATCGATTCTTGGGGTCACGAATCGTTTTTTTCCCGATTCTTTCAAATCCAAACAAAATATTTTACCGTTGCAATCTCTGCAAATCGCATGAGTCACGTCAAGCCCTTTCTTACCTGGGCTGGGTTTACGTTAAAATCCAAAGTGTTTCCAAATGGTTGCTTTCAAAGACCGCGGCTTGTCTTGCATGCCTGTTCATAGCCGACGCTGCTTCCTTGTTTTGCCTAGCACTACGGTGGCTGAGAAGGCACATCCGCACCCGCAAAAAAAATCGATTTTTTGAAAATGAGAATCGTTTCTGAATCGTTCAATGTTAGAAACGCAATTCGAGCTCGAAACGATTTTTTCCTGCACCCCTATAACTAACCCTCATCTACAATGGTGTACATTTAGATCATTTAAGTCCAGTTATCCTGACTAAAATTCATCAGATGACTGAAAGACAAGCATGGTATTTATAGTTTTGTGGTTAATTCATTGACATATGGCTCTTAAACAGTTACTGTGCATTTGAGATGATGTATGTAAATGAGCTCAGTTCTGATTGACTTAATAAAGAGGGTATAAAGGTTTTATTAGTTATGAAGCGTATAAAACTCCGTGGACTGATTCTCCTATCGAAGCTCCTCTCACATTCTCCACATTCTTCTTGAACAGACACTCAGTTGTTGATAAAGTGTCTCCAGTGAGTCGTCCTGAGTGTTAGCGCTGCGTTGAGCCCACATTTGTCCGTTCTCACACTCTGCTGACACTTTAGGTGTTTTGCAAGGGCAGTCAAATAATGTAACTGTTAGTTTTACACAATAATCCACTTGTGTAGAGACCCACACGGAGTTTATGTTGTTATTAAACGATTATATAATCAGAATCAGACAACCAAAAAAACCCACATGCTGATTAGATGGATCCAAGAAGAGTGCCACAAAGGGTACCATAAACATATCCAATTCGAACATGGCTTGTGTGGCATATTTGAAGCCATTTTGTTTAAATGTTGACACTAATTGAATAATAATTTACTCAAACTTCCAAATAAAATATTGTAATTATTTTAAGATTGTGGATTTTTAGGAGCGATAAGCCATACTGGTCAACATTAAAACAACAAAAAAGGCTTGAAATATGTCCCTTTGTGTTAAAGGATTCTGAGATACATCAGCGTTTACCTTAAATTATGAATAATATATTAACTTGTTCAGAATATTCACGTTTTTAATGAATATAATTATAAGTGTAATTATGTTGAAACTGATTGATGCTAAGTGTTCGGTTTTGCTTTATTATATACAGTCTCTTCCCAGCAGTGACTAGAGGACCAAACCATATGAGCATTAGTGGAACACAGGCTGTGGTCAGGAATAACAGGAATGGTTCAGAGTTTACAGTAAACACCTTAAGCCGTACTGTTTAAAACTCTTTATTGACATAATAAAAACAGGTCAGTCAGTTTGATTCATTACTCAGACTTTATTTACTCTCACAAGTACACGGACTCTCGCATCAGTATCATGTTTAGGGCTCAACTGTCGGTGTTCGAGGACATCGATGATCAGCATAAGGGACTGATATTCACTTCCTAAATGAAACCAAATTGTTTGTAAATGCAGCTTTTACTAACAGAAGGTCAATGACGGTAAACAATGCTGCGTAGTGTTTTAGTTTGCTTACTGTAACCTCAACATTGACTTACTTTTTCTATTTTCATGCTTTGCTAGTAAGTATTTATTACATCACACATTTTGAATTGCAGATCAAAGTGTTTTTGATGACTCACAGATTGTCAGTGATGGTATCATTGCAGCTCTACTCAGTTTAGATGGTGGTAAAATGGTTTGTTGTTTGTTTCTGTACTTTTTGTTATGATGTATAAACTGGTAATAATGGCTTTTATGAGAAACTTTGCTGGCTCCCTAAATATTAAGTCATTTTGACCATTTTTTCAGCACATTTCAGGAGTTCAGGAGGTCCAAAATTTTGGACCACCCTAATCACTACACTAAACTAAAGCCAGGAACAACACTCACATCGCAGTTGTGTTGTGAAGAGAGGCAACGGTACTGATAGTATATTATCACTGATGTTCCACAAACACAACATATAAACCCTGCAGTCACACTAACATTAGCCCTTTACCTCAGTCAGGTTTATCAGTGATCTCACACTGAGCTCAGAGTGCAGTCTGAGTTACTGTTAATGTTACTAAACTTCAGCTGTGTCTGAATAGAGCTGAACTCAGCATTAACACTCAGTATTAGACAGTGTTTTTAATCAGTAAGAGCATTTTTACATCATTGTAGGGATGGATGGTAGATAAACAGGCAGATGAATAATGATTGATCTCAGA